>JASDQU010435977.1:0-10335 GCA_032191745.1 Picea mariana
CCCCACCTCTTAGAGAGGTGGGGGACATTACACAGTGAGCCTTTGTGTATATGTTTTGTTGTGTAGGTTGGTGAGCTAGCTATTAAAATCTAGGAGGCTTATGTATTGACTTAGGCTGGAGAGCCTAGATGCTAAAGGCCAGTGAGCCTATTTTTTTTTATGTCTTATCATTAATATAATACATTGATGCATATAGACCGACCACGATAAAAGAGTATGGGGGACTAAACTCCACTAGTTAGGGAAAGGGGGGGATAAAAGTTAAGGATAAGGGGCTAAGCTAGGCAGCTTAAGCCAAAAAGGAATATTATATTAATATTTCTTAAATCATAAAGTATGGATAATTATTTTATCCTAAGTTCTAAGGATGGGAACAAGTGGTCCAAAGTAGCTCTCAACATGACAAGTGTCAAGTTGGGAACATGCATACACATAGTTTGAACTTAGTTCATTCTCCCATGATTCGATCATCTTTCACTCACTCATCCAATTGTCCTTCACACTTTCTTGTACATGTACCTATAACTATATACATACATTCTTTCCATTGTACCTATACTTGTACCTGTAACTATTTATGTACATTTTTGTCACTATACCTATGCTCGTACCCGTACCTATGATCATACATGTACCTGTACCTGGTTAGCTCAAGAGATGGAATAAAGAAGCAGGTTATCAAGCCCATGGGATATTGAATATGCGGGTTGTCAGGCCTGTGAGCAATTCTCTCTAGGTGAGAGAATTGTTGGGAATTGATTTCCTGAAGGTGCCAAACTTCAGCGACAAGGATCTAAGACTTCATGTCTAGCCTGTTGCTGAAGCCCCAAAAAGGAAGTGGGGCAGACAAAGGACTATTGAGCATAGAAGGGGCACACTTCCTAGGGTGGGACGGGCATGTGGGGAATGAGGGACTATAGGATGTTAGTTTGAGTTAGCACCTATGACTGAGTCTTTCCTGTTGTCTGAGATACATCATCCTGGTTAGGAATCCCTTTACCCAAGTGCATTTTAGTCCCAGTTGGGGGGGTGACCCACTACTGAGAGTGATGAGCCACGTGGTCTAAGGCTGGGAGGTTCGTGGAAGTTTTGCACGCATTTGGTGATATTCTTACCAAGATAAGTGTCAATTGTGTGTTAAATTACATGATGCATTATTATTTATGTGTTTATTTTTATGGTTTTTCCTATGTGTGTTGCATGTGTATTTTTATTATTATGTTGTATGAATTTGTGCAATTGCAAAATGTATTTGTCTGTTTTAAGTTATATATATAAAGTTTCGCAAGATTTTCTGTGTGTATATGTTTTAATTTGTATACAATTCAAAAAATTTTATGTGACATAGCCCAGTTGGATGTTGGGGATGCTACACATATACTAAGTGTAATCCTCAACAATGTATCAATATCAATGATAACCATACACCATGTGCCAATTATTCAAGAGTATACCAAGAATAAGCCTCAAGCATATGGCACCATCACCATGTAACCAAACTAAATACCAATATACCAATACATCCAAGATGTACTTATATGCATCAACCAAGATGTACCATACCAATGTCACCATGATGTATCATGCATAAAAAACACATGCCTCTCAAGCATGTACCATACCATCACCAAGCATAATATATAATCACATAAGAATACTTGTGACCTGTAGATGACTTGTTGTGTTGTAAAACTGACTTGTAACTCTTCCATGACCTTCAACATCTTGGTATCAACATTACCCCCAATTTTTTATTCTCCTTGCTGGAAAAATACTACATGTCACATGGGGCCTCACATGACGTGCCCTAGGCAACACGTGGGGGTGCCTCATTAGACACCCTCAAGCAGACTTGAAAGGGCTTGCTCAATTAGGGTTTTACATAAACCCTAGCACTCTACAGCTAAGAAATATTTGTTCTTTGCTTGCACTTTCTTCGTTGCCTCAGACTTACCGTCAAATTCACCAATAGACCAAAATACTAGACCATAACATTCTCACAATATAGATATTCAATATAAGTATGCGTGTCAAATGAATGACTCATGATGCGCATTTATAATTTTTCTAGGTAACCTCTTTCCTTATTCTTAGGGATTCTTAACCTTCTTGTTACAACCACTTTACCCATTCAATCATTGACTTGTAACTTCTTAGGGGATTCTTGACCATTCTTTGGGGCTTCCAACTTCACAAGGCCATATCTCCCTAACTATGAGGAACAATGTGGTTTTCCACCTATCATTGGAAATGGAATGATAAGGACTATCCATCTATGAGTGTATGACCTACATTTACACTATCCTTCATGTCCATATTCCTCAACCAACTTCGGGTACCAACCTCTGGGGATTCATGTATACTTTATCAAATGCAACCAACACATATGTTGACATCAACCACCCCATCAATGAAAACTAACTCACATGAATCTCAAACACATCTCTAGGGCTCTTGGACTTCTCCAAGAATTTGCATCAATCTCCAAGGGTTGACATCAATGAAAACCAACTATCCCATAACCAACACCCCTCCAATGAATGATCAAGATCTATCATCCTACATATATGAGGGTTGATATTTAAATAGAATCCCTAAGATCCTCCACACCCAACTGGGACCACTCGTGTCCCATCGAGAAACCAACTGTCGATGCGTATCATCCTCTAAGTACGTTGATTTCCATGATAGCATCCTCGTCACCTTGACCGATGAGATTTCACACCACATCACCATGACATCATCATTCTCTATCCTCTTGCTCGAACCAAACTAGATATATGGTTGAGATCATGGGAATGTTTCTTGATAGATCGACATTCCTCCTTTTCTCTCGGATTCCCTCCCATCAGAGTGCCTCCACTTTGGGCATCGAAGGTCACTCCAACCCTCAAACTTCTACGACACTCACTACAATGAATTGAATCACCTAGATCTCTCTGAAGCCACTCTCCAATGAATCAATGACTATCAGAGTCCCTCGTCGATGGAACCATGCAACATTTCATTCGGACATCCCAATGGCAGTTTCCTTCGACCAATGGTGGATATTTGTTCATCCTCATATCTAATAGTCATCAATTAAGGGAGACCAACCAAAGGCTTGGTCCCAACAAAGGCCCACCGACTCACCTGGAACATCCTTCTACTAACACATGGCAATGGGGGACATATCACGGGATAATAATTGGAAAGGTATAAAGGATGGTGGGGCATTGATTGGACATAAGGACTGGGATTTTGACATGGTGATCAAAATTACACAATGCACAACTCCGTAGGGTTCTATGACTCTTTGTGATTCATGCACATGTCATAAGGGTTTTTCCTTTGTTTATACACTTTTGATTCTCCTTTCCCCGCATGAATGTGGGATAAATATTTATGCATTCCACTGATTGATGGTGGATAACCCACTTAGAAGTTCAATCGATGGTGGTCGTTCATTGGTTTCCTCGTTAGTCATACTATTTATTCAGAGGCTCACATCACAAAGGGAAGACTATATGAGATGTTATGGATGTGATGGATCGCCCAAGAACTATTTCCACAGTGATATTGACATTATCCGATAGCCAATAATTGATTCAAGAAATACCACCAGAATTTTTGTAACATGCCCCTTCAAGGCCTAGCGCTATAAACCTAGGGCTCTGATACCAATCTATGACACACCCATAGCAGAAAACCCAAATATTTTTCTTTTATTTTAAATATGATTCGCTCCATGCTCTGCTAAAAAATATACCCACTTCTCGGGTATCTCTAAATTTGCTATGCTAAATTGCATTCATCAAGATTCATGTTAACCGTAAAACTAAAATATTAACATGTCATGCATGACAATAAATAGAAAACAAGATTAGTATAAACACATCTTATCTCAAAGATAACAATATTACATAGAAAAAATAAATATACATCAAAGAAAACCATGACAGAGAGAGAGAACTTATCTTTATTAAATAAATCACCAACTAGCTGCAGACCAAGGACATTCCACCCAACCATAGATATTTTTTTTCCAAGTCTCAATAGTAGGTCACCCCCGAGCCAGGGCTATGAATCCACAAGGACGGTTCTAATGTGTCACTCAACTTCCCAAACCAGTCAACACTCAAGCTCTCACAAGTTTCTCAGCACACAACAATATGAATTAGACCAGATCTTTTCTTTCCAACATGCACAACCCAAGAGAATGGACCCCCTTCTCTTCCATGCAATCTCTCGGGATATCCACCTCCTTCTAGGGCTCCAGTGCATTTGGCCTATAATATCCATGTTGGGACTCTCAGGATTCACAGCTGTGAAAAAACCTTAACACTTTCTAATGCATATCAAGCATGCAACCATTAATTCATGGATGGAATACACTAGCAATTACTACAGCCAAAAAACAATGGCTTCATCCTCAACAATCCTCCCCCATGTCCCAAACCAAGGAAAATAAATAATGAGGAATGATAAATGAGTAACAATGAATGAAAGTGTAAAAGAGTGAATGGAGAAGAACCCCCAACCTGCCCACAAAATAGGTATATATATTTACATGAGAAATCAAGAACCACATGGCCTTTCTCCAAGAAGATCACGCAACCATCTCTCTCCATTAAAACAATTATGGGTAAATAAAAATATAATAAAATGACTTATCCCCTTAAGCCCCCTCTCTTGTGGAATCATATCCCCCTATAACTCTTGTCCTTGTCTGTCTAGAAGCCAGTGATGTATTTTATTATTAATGATGGTCAAAGCATTACATTTCCTAGGCACTTCAACTTCTTTTAATTTTTTGGGTGCTCTATCCTTTCATCAAATAAACCAAAACACATTATTTAATATGTGGACTCAAAACTAGGTTATTACAAATGGACATACAAAATGATCCAGTCACCATTCATGATCATATTCTCCTAAATGTATCTCTCTATGAGCATAAAGAAGACATTTTATTTTTATCTTCACATCGACAACTAATTGCAGATTCCTATGATGTGGATGATTTACATATCAAGGATGCGGGAATACAATCTGTCTGGTTGGAAAGGATAATTTGAAAGGGAATTATTCTCCTAGCTTGCAAACCCTCATCACAATTGGATATGGGAAAAATATTTGTTTCAATAATATAAGAATTAATAATGGTTCATGGTTGGGGGAGTACATATATTTAAGCAATGATAGTAGTTATTGTGCCTTTGTAGAAGATGGTGTGCTTTTTGATGGTTTAAATGAGGAATAATGTTCATCTCCTGTTTTAGAAGAACATGGAACCAATTTGGATGGACCAACAAATTTCATTATTGAACTAAAGGTTGTGGCTCTAGAACTTACATTTTATGACAACACAAGCACACTTGCATCTCTCTCTCAATTTAGGGAAAATAGAAAATGCTAGGAGGAAATTAAATCCATTAGAACATCCTTCAAATAGAGTTGGTATTCAGACGATGCAGAATGTGGATAGGCACCTAACAAAGCATTCAAAAGCATGGAGAAGTAGATATTGGAAAGGATGGAGAAAAAATGGGTATGAGGAAGATTTTAATTGTTACTACAACCTAATAGCCTTGATCATGCTTCCACAAAATCGTTGAAAACCATCTCCATAAGCCTTCATGAATACATGTATTCCCCTATTTCACATGCATGAGGAAATGCAAGGTTTCAAGTGTCAGGGGGGTGGAGATGTCCTTTCCATTCAATTTTCATAGCAGTAGTAAGATCTGAATGACTAATATCATGCAACAGTTATATTTTCTGATCATTTTCTCATTCGGGATGATCCACTTCATCACTGGACAATCTGGAAGCCAAACCAATTCTCCTCTGTAATCATTGATCTAGCAACCGCCTACGTCCAAGTAAGAAAATTACAAGGCCACATTGATTTTGTGATCCATAAATTCAAGGGCTTAATATTTCATTACTTTTCCATGGAGGTAAGACTTGAGATTATGAAGAAAAAAAATTGCAAATATTTGTTGTTTTCCCTAGTTGTTTTGAAGAAATATTCAATTTGACATGTTTATTGCCAATATATTCTAGTTGGTGGTATGGAACCATTTTTATTTCAAATATCATTTTCCACTACCATAATATTTTAATCTCTAATTACAAATTTAGTTGGATCAACATGAATCCAAGCCTCTCACTCGACGAGAAATGGTAGCCACAGTTTCAACCTTTCAAGAGAAGAACAATTTTGGTTCTGAATCTCTATATGATAATAAATCAAGTGTCACTGAAGGATATTTGTAGTAAGACATCAACCCATATGTTTCACTTCCATTTAATTAGAAGGAAAAAAACAACAACATCATTTCTACCTTCAAGCATGTTCCTAAACCAACCAATGTACAATCAATTTCCAATGTGTGGAAGTATGAACACGAGTATAGATAAAAATGAAAAATATTGTTGATGATGTGTTGTCAAAGCTTGAGAAGGATGGAATTAACTCCATTGGTAGAACCTGATATTTTCTGAAGCAAATTCAATGCATTTAAATGTGTCTTTTGCACTCAAGATTAGCAAACATTCTCAGAGATCAAGGGTTAGAATCAACATATCAAGAATTAAACCAAAGAGGAGAAGCTTCCTTATTCTCCCTAATAGTAAAACATAAGCATATTATTTGATTCACCATATTCTTTTACTTGTAAAATCATTTTTTTTCAAAAATACAGTGATTTTTTGCAGCTACAATTACAACCACATTTCTTATAGCAGACTATTCCCATGGATGATCTTTGCATGAAATTTGCAAGCATATGAGGTTGAACTAAAAAATTACGAGACATGGGTTTCTTGCAGAATTGGAAAATTAATCTTGAAACAAACTAAATTTGCAGAAAATGCATGATAAAGGATGCACAAATTGATTCTATAAAAAATACCAGAATTTTGTAAATAGTTACATCTATCTTTCTATAGTCAATTTGTAGTTTTGAATGGTTCCGCGCATCCCAATACTAGATTGTGGCTTGGAAATAATTTCAAATCAGTACGATATGCTCATCCACCTATCAGCCATGATTTCCATCATTTTTCAATTTTACAATTTTTCAAGCATGAATAAATATCAAATTTTTAGCATTTTTTCTAGAAGCATTTCAATAACAATTAGCATATTCAAATTCGTCTTCAGCATCAACATTAGTTTATATTATTCAACATTCATACTCTTCAGAGCTTCAAGTTTAAATTAGCATCATCAACAAACTTGTCCAACAAGAGATCATCATGGTAGAAAGCAAAACCTACATGCAGTTCAAAATGACCAGCATCTTCATTTCCACATCATGCATCCAGGTTACAACCAAAGTATTTTCCTCTCATATTATCACACCCGAGCTTAAAATTTGTCTCTCATATCAACACACATTAGGAGAGCTAGAGTTAATCATTTCTCTCTCATATCACCACACATCAAGCGAGCTAGAGTTCAACATTTTTCTCTCAGACCATCATCCAAAAAGAGAAGGTAAAGTTGGGTAAGAAATTTCTATTTCTAGGTAGTCATCTAAATTGATAATTCATGCACATCAAATTCTTGAAGCTTTTCATATTTACTATTCCTTCATTTCCTTACACTTCATATCCATATCCTTTTACATTTTGTATTTCATTTTCTACCCATCATCCTCCATCTCCATGTGGCATTGTTGAATTTGAAAAAATCCAAGTGTAAAACAAATCCTTTTGACTTAGGTCTTGTATCATATATGCAAAAGTTTTTAGTAAAAAATCACTCCAATATCACTATCTCATATCTGAAATATATCAATAAGAACATGAAAATCTCATTACCGCAATCTCATTTAATTATAATGCATGTTCTTATATATTGTTCATCCTTGCCTTACCAAAGAAAAAAATTAATTGTATAATGCAGAGAGATTGAATACCATATATTATACTCGGTCACTACCTCCTATGTATATTTTTTACATGAGTACATGCAATGATTTGAGTGTGGGGGGTGATGTTGGGACTTGGGAATAATACATTTTTCATTTACTTTACCCTTTCATCTTCATTCCCTTCATCACTCATATTTCTGAAGTTTTCCATTTCTACCCTATATGAGCTTCACGTGGCATACTTACACTAAAATGGTTGATTTTCCCATGTTTTGATAATACTTAGGGTATATATTATGGTTTCCTAACTTTCTTGTGAAATTCAGTAGTTGATTACCAATTCTGGTAGTCAAAATTTCCACGTCATTTTTGAACAAATGAAGAGGAATCTTGAAAATATAAACTATGGGTTTCATGGAGAATATGGTCATATAGGTAGATCGTTATGAAAATCGCAAAAATTGCAAAACAAGGGGTGTATGGTTGAGATTTTTGAAATTGGTCATTCTGGTAACTAGACTACAATTTAGGTAG
Organism: Picea mariana; assembly: GCA_032191745.1. Lineage (NCBI taxonomy): Eukaryota > Viridiplantae > Streptophyta > Pinopsida > Pinales > Pinaceae > Picea > Picea mariana. The sequence continues at coordinate 8,400 of JASDQU010435977.1, forward strand.
CTAAGTGGTTTGACCAAGTTGTGGCCCATATCCACGAATTTGATCACATGGATCTTATGAAGAATGATGTTATTATCCTTTTCAAAAATACTTAGATTAAATCCAATATTTTATGGTGAAGAGATCCACACATTTTGGATATAATATTTGTTGGTTGCAGATCCACTTGTTTAGGATCTAATCTCATCTTGTTGTAAATCTTTTTCCTTTTGTAAAGGAACATATATATGTATAAATGTGAGAGGATATAATTCAATTGGGAGTTAGAGAGTTTAAGGATAGGTTAGATCATAGAGTTACATATTTAAGAGGAGGATCATTGTAATCATTTGGATGCTGGAATAAAGAGCTTGTTGTTGTAGATCAAGAGTTCTTTGTTGTAGTATTTCTTATAAAAATATTCCAAGAGAGGTAGGACCCCCTCTCTCTGGTATTGTTATGGAACAAAATATCATAGGGATCTTGTTGAAAACCTAGAAAAATCTCCCTAAGATTAGCCTAGTAATCCTAGATAGAAGAGGGTTTAGACTTCTCTGGTTTCTCTAGATCTAGAGAACACAATTCCTTTTACACTAAAGATCAGTATATCAACATACCTATTAATATTAATGTTTTTCATGTATTTCATGTCTGATGTAGATCTGAAGTTACAGCTCCAGATCCTATCACCTACTTCCTACACACAAGCAACAAACACTACCAATCTTATTCTTTCTTCTATTGTTATAAATAATCAATATGCCTCAAATATAATTATATTTATCATTCATAGAATCAAATCCGAACATCTCACATGATTAACACAAGAATTTGGGTAAAACCATTGATCTATTAATGAATAGAAGATAAATACATCAAAACATCATACCTTGGATGTTGATGTCATTCTCCCTTGACTCATTTCTCCTTGCTTCTCCCTTCAGCTTCTTGGTCAAGCTAGGCTCACTGAATTTTGGTTGTRATGGATAGGACAAKCACTTCTACAAATGAACAACATAACAATACTTATAAATTATCCTTCTCTTTCCCAATACTTTCCTTTGTTATAWAGCTCTTTGGAGGAGATTTGGGAGAGTTTCTAGATCTTTTAGAGACCATTAGAGACTTGGATGTTTTAGTTCCTAGGTCCTTTCCATGAACATACAACTCATCCCTTTCCTATCTCTTTATAAATCCATGAATCTATAACTTTTATAGATCATCAGGTAAAATCATGAAGCTAGGCAACACTTTCATGGGAATAGGGTCACAAAAATTGTTAATGGCATGTTTTCAGCCGAACTCTTGAATTTTTCGGCCGAAATGGTTTTCGGACGAAGTTTTTTTTTGGAAGAAAGTTAAATCTAATGACATTGTTGAAAAATATAACATAAATTTTAAATCTAAGAGAATTTTTTCATTAAAACTAACTTTCGACCGAAAAATACTAACTTTCAGTCGAACTAATAGTTCAACCGAAAACCTGTAACTATGGCGCTTTTTAGAAAAGTATGTGTTCACTTCAACTTAATCCAGCTTGGGGAGGGGCAGACTCCTTAAAATACTGAGTTTGGTTTCAAAACTATTACCAACATTATGCAATTTATTTTGATACAATTTGTATTCAATTTAATATTTTTATTATTAACTTTAGTTAATTTTATAAAAAAATGTCTGCATATTATTTTTAGATGACATAATGATTCAGTAAAATGAAAAATGAATATATGCAATAATACACAGTCAAAAATTATGGAAAATTTATATTATGTAACCTTTCATTGTCCTCTTCAAAAAGGTACTTTTAGATTTTACTTTTAAATAAAAATTAAGGTAGATAATGGTGTCAATCTAAATGTGTTTAAAATCTGCAACTTTTTTAGATTGGTCAAATTCAAAAAATTGTAGTAATTATAATATACATTCGTTGTATTCAAAAATATAGTCATACTTTAGT
>JASDQU010435977.1:18299-29445 GCA_032191745.1 Picea mariana
TGTCCTCTTCAAAAAGGTACTTTTAGATTTTACTTTTAAATAAAAATTAAGGTAGATAATGGTGTCAATCTAAATGTGTTTAAAATCTGCAACTTTTTTAGATTGGTCAAATTCAAAAAATTGTAGTAATTATAATATACATTCGTTGTATTCAAAAATATAGTCATACTTTAGTAGAGTATGTATACATTGTTACATCATATTTCATTTTTCATAATAAAAAGTTTAATAATGATTAAATTGGTGTCAACAAACATAAATAATTATAAGTGCCTTCTTTTTTAAGAAACATATTGTCAAATAATCACTAAAACGACATATCAAATGTCAATAAAAAAAATTAAAAAATAATCAATAGAGAGCTAAAAAAAATCATGACAAGTTTTGTTTTTATTGTAAAGTGAAATTCTAAATTAAAAAAACACTTTTGTTTACCAGAAGTTGAAAAACTTCTGAAAATATATTTTATTGTCTAAAAAACAAGGAAAATAGACACCCAGATTCATGATTTCACCCCATCTCTTGTTGAACATTGTTGACATGTGATGATCATCGCTTGTTGCACTACTATTGACCTGTGATTATCATCGATTTTTTCCCACTATGTTCCTCATGATTATCTCCAAAAAGGGCTCAAATCTTAGGAAAACCATGTATTTTGTCTTACATCCTCTTATGGATTCCCTTATAGCCTGTAGGGTAGAAATTAAGGCTATAATAGATGCCCCCTAATGTGTGAGGTCGAGAAAGGAATGGATGGCCAAAATAAATTACAATAAAATAGCGTCCATGGGAGGCAATGTGAGGAGAGAGTAAAGGAGGTTCAAAATCCAAAGAAGTCCTGCAATCAAACAGCAAGTATGAGAGAATAAATAGATCATCCCCTAGGTAGACATACTCAGACTTTGAATGATCATGGTCACCAAACAATACACTGTGGATTCATGATGTGAAATGCTAGACCATGTCCATGAAAGAATACATAGTGGATCCATGTCGTCAATAAGATCGTAGCCACGAGATAATACAATGTGGATCTACGTCATGAACACCATCATAGACACCAACAAATACAATGTGGATCTATGACACAACATATAGATATCAAAAAGAAAACAAGCACTAAGGAGAGTGCCTCTAAGGTCTTAAATGTACTCATATACAAGTGGTATACTCCATCACAACTTGGAAGTGGATGTTGTAAAGGAATGATGTGTCCCCAAACCCAAGGTCTTCATCCCAAACCTCGATGATACGAATCTACATCATGTGAATAGATGAGTCGATGATGAGCATGGTATAAACCGTTTGATTACCAATCATTTATGTATATTATTAATAGATGCAAGGAAACCCACCGATGATGAAGATGGACCTGAAGGTACCTAGTACAATCTAGTGAGTGTGAATAGAGGATCTAATGTCAAACACTTGTAGAATTAATCGATCAAGAGTCAATGATGTAAACCCACTATCAATCATGAGGAGGCCTGCCACTAAGGACTGCAAGCTCCAAGGTACTAGTTGGTTTATATATCCATCTCCTAGATAATGTGTTGAAGTCGATAGAAGGATATCCATTGAATGAGGGCCTTGATGTATCCCCCATCAATCAACATGAAACATACACCGAGACATGATGTGAAGATATAGAATCACAAAGTACAACTGACATAGGGATGGTCGACTCATAATGTCAAAACAAAAATAGATGGTTGACTCAGGCTTAAACTTCCCTTGAATATATAGTATGACACAATGGTGACTTGGTAGGAAGACACAAGAGATGGAAGAATATTATGCAACAATGCAGGAGGCATGGAAGAACTCTCCATGATCACTGGAAGATTAACTAGCCGAAGGAGTATCTTTAACTCATATTAATCGGATGGCTCCTAGGAAATCTAAAACCCAATTTTATGATGAGGACTCAAACAAGTGCGATGATCAAGGGTGACTTGACTGACAATACCATTTTGAGAATATTACAATGGTGAAAAACTCCCACTCATTTTGTTTTTGGATTTTTTCCTCCTTCATCGTTTAACGAGCACGAAAGAGGAATAGAAGTATGTTCGATCTCCTTCATGGTTTAACGAGAACAAAAGAATGATGTAAGTATTCTCAGTTATTTCTTTTTTGTCCATTTTTAGTGAGCCCCAAAAAATTTAAAAGGATACTCCTGATGTGTCTTTTTTGTGTCCTTTAACGAGTTCAAAAAAGAGATAAAGTGTAATCAATAGTGTCTTTTTCATTTCCTTTTACGAGTCTGAAAAAGAGATAAAAGTATACTTAGTGGAAGAGAACAAGTGGATTAACAACATGATCCTATGTTCCAAGCACATGGAACCGACATAAGCAAGATAAATGCAAATGGTATAGACAAGTGAGATCCACTCTTAGAACTTGTTCTCTCCCTAGGTAGGTGGATGCAAAATGGAGGCCAAATAATGCAAGAGGCATATGGTCAAGGATATTGCAATAGCGGTAAGTAGGATGTGGGAAAACAACAACACAAGCAACAAATGCATAGGAGAACATTAAGCAACAAAAAATGTTTGGGAACCCCTATGGATATGGCCAGAATATAGACGAAGAGAGAAAAATGAGGCTCAATATTCAAGTCATGACAGGGCTAAAGGAGTTCTCTTGGGCCTACGGAAAAATGCATCATGGGCACCGAATGGAAATCTAAGTGCTAACTAGGGTTACCATGAAGGGTACACACTACAAAACCAATTATGATGTGAAAACCTAGTAGCTAATGTTGCAACCAATTGGGATCGAACCTAAGGGATAGTGCTAGAAGTATGGATGGTTAATAATGCAAAGAGGGAAATGCAGGGAAAAACCTATCCCTATATTCTAGTTTGGGAAATACGTACCTCAAGTTAAGTGGAAGTTGTCATCTTCATAAAAAAAAAGCACCTATAATCTTTTGAACACATGTACACTAGATTCCATGGTCTAAACACATAGTCAAATCTCAAAAAAGGAAAATATTTTTGGATTTTTTGGAGATGGTATATGAAAAACAAAATAAATCACACCACGCGCATATGTACAAGGAACTACACATATTGATAGTTTACAAAAAATAGATCCCATTTATAGGCTCAAGCTAAGGATATTTTTCATAATCGATGAACTCATGAGTCATTGTCAGCATCATATGACACACTATGTCCGGGCCATGCCACACAAAAACAAGTTTATGCAGCCAAAGATACTCATCATGAGTGATCTCCTGAGCAATGGAAGATCCTTGATGAGACCCATCAAGACATGCAAGAGGTACAAAGCATGAATCTTCGATGGAAGGGGAAACAAAAAATTTGGTGGTTAGTTCTGAAAAAGATAACCAAGGTGGTAAAAGGTTAATACTAGGGGTTTCATTGGATGCCCTAGCCAATTCCCCTAGTCATGGATCAAGACCCATCATGCTAACTCTCACCAGTTATGAATCAGTAGAAGATAATGGATGTGTCATCTCATCCTTTGGATTTTCTATGGAATTCATGACTTCTAGGATGGCCTTATCCGAAGGCAACTCAGTATCTAGGAAATCATGTGAATGTGGAGATTCAAAAACCCATGTGGGTGGAGTAGATTGATCACACTGCATATGAGGATGGATTTGTTGACCAGTATCAGTGGATGTTGATGGTATTGTTGGATCAAAAATATCAACCACAGTGGGAAGTAGTAAAGCTCCAAAAGATTCAACCTCCTTCAGACAAGGCACCACCCAAGGATCAATAGACCTAAGGGATCCATTGGTAGATGAGGAAATCATGTTGATCAAAGAAACATTTGTAGTTGGATATGGTCAGGGAAGGGGAAAATTTCCCATCAACAAAGGATGTTTGAACATCCCCACACCAACGTTCATATAAGACTATGTGGTATCACCAAAAAAGGGTACATTAGACCCCACATTAGAGCCAAGGTATGGGGTGCAGAATGCAAGATGATTGATGGTAACTATTTTCCCTTGGTGAGGGAAGCATAAGACCCCAAATAAATATGAGACAACTGCAGTAATCTCATAGAACCAAGTATACCCGAGTAACAGATTGTCCTCAAGATGTGCGTCAACAACCTCCACATCAACAGAGACAGTCTTACCACCTAACTCAATGGGTAAGGTGGTGATTATTCCATGGGGTTAGAACATGTTTCCATTGAATTATTTCAATAGTGTTGCATATGTGTTGAGATTAGGAGATCCAAGGGCCTTCCAACAATAAATAGAAATGATGAAAATCGAGGCACCTTCATCCACCACTGTCTGGTAGATGTTTTTCCCCAACAATTGCACTATGATTTGACACATGACCTGATGGGAGATACTATGAGTAACCTAAGAATAATAAAAGGTCATCAAACTAAACTCTAAGGGATCAATTTCACCTAAGGCTGAAAAAAAAGGATTTTTGCTGCATGGGGAATCTTTGGAGGACTTCAAGCACAAACATGGCACAAGGTGCCTGGGCCAAGTCTTCCACAATACTATAGTTGTGGGTGGCATGTGTGTTGGGATTATGAATCATGCATCAAAGAACTCCCTTTGGGGGGAAAGGAGGTGCATCAAAATATGGCTTCTCAATATGAAGAAGGCCACCAGGATGGGAAGAAGATGCTACTACTAGTGCAGCATGGGGAGGAACGGGAATGTCATAGTTCTTGGCTCACGTTTTCAAATTAACTGTTTGGTCACACATAAAAATGGTAGCATTCGAGGATGACCGCTCATGATGAGGGGTACCTTCCATGCCCCCTTGTGGAGGGAATAATTTGTAGCAACTATGTTTTGTGGTTGAGGGGAGAAAGGATGGGTTAAGACAACAAGATTTTGGGGGATCCGTTGTTATGCCAAAAATCTATAGACCTCATCCTTCCAAGGAAACTAGTGAGTAGGGTGGTCATCCCCACAAATTGTTTCAGTAAAAAGACTATTTCTATTCTCTTTAGTTCCTCCCTCTTGGGTGGTTTGGGTGGAGGAAGTCCCTTTCTCAGTATTGGAATTCTTGTTCTTATTCTTTTTCTTCTTGCCTCCAGGTTGTTGAGGATTCTTTGGTTGCATGGACTGCACCAAATTTACCTTAGAAGTATGAGTAGGGACTACAATAGTTTGAGCACTAGTACCAGAATATGACAGTTGTGACTTAATGGACATTTGACCCGTCTGATTAGTTAATTGGTTTATAGAGGAATGTGAAACAAAACCAACCACACCATTAGCATGGGGTCCTGAGTTTTGTTTCTTTGGATCAGTCAATGGCTGAGGATAATTTGGGATGATATCATAAAGTGTATATGACTACGAATAGATCAAGTCCAAGTGTTGGGCACACAAAATGGCTTGCTCCTCGGTGGCTACCTATGCCATAGCTACATCTCTAGAAATGGGTGGTAGGAGGGACCTAGTGAACCAATCCATAAGGATTTTATCTAGAATCTAAGTATTAATCATCCTACATCTTTTTCACCACTCATGTATATGATCGGAAATGTAATTGGCATTATCTTGATGTAGCGAACTTAAAAGATTCATTCCTATCTCATATCGAATGGGAAATTGGTAATGTGTTAAGAACGCCATTTCTAGGTTGTTGAAGCTTTTAAAGGAACTACCTTTTAATTCTATGTACCATTTGGTGGTAGCTCCGGTCAAAGAACTCTGGAAAAGACGCATCTCTAGACTATCATCCATCAGCAAGTTAGATGAATGCCATAAATGGTATTTCATGATGTGTTTGGAGGGCCCCTCTCTCGGATTTTCATCAAATTTTGGGATACTTGATAGAAACTTGGAAGGAATTTCCGACCATGATGGGTCGTGGGAAATAGGGTCATTTGTTAACTGTGAAAAATCCAGTAAATCTAACATTGTGAGTAAAGGAAATGGTGCCAATGAATACTTGGAGGGAGGTGAAGTCTATGGTTTCCTAGATGGACCTTACAGTCCCCCTATATTGGTATTGTTGGAGGCTTGGGGATCTATTGAAGAGTGAGTTACCCTTAGGATGGTGGCATATCTAGGAGAATGACTACTCCCAATACCAAATATGCCCCCAAAGGTTTCCCCTAGAGATTAAATGTGGACCCTCCAGGAAAAATATTCCCAAAGTTAGTCCAGGGGAAGAAACCCCTAGGACCCGATGTGTTAACAAAGGGAAAACCTCCCCAAGGTGAAACTTTACCCTCAAGGGATGTTCCCCTAGAGAAGGGTGTACTAACCCAAGGAAAGTTGAATCTTCTTGATGTACTACTACCCCAAGCCTCACTAGGGAGAACCCCAAAATCACTAGGGATGTTCCATATGAAAGGTAAACTAGCATCGGACAATGCCAGGTCACTCATAAGAATGGTGGAGGTTGAAAAAATTCTACCCCCCATGATGAAACCAAGGCTCGACCCCCCAAAAAATGAATATCCAAAGGTGGGAATATGGATATATGGGATGGGCGTATAAATGTTTGGTAAAATAATGGATGGAAATGATGACATAGCCGACATCCCCCAAATTGAGGGACTAGTAGAAAAAAGAATGGATGGTGTAGGTCCAATGGAGATAAGGTGTGGTAATGTGGACATCATTGTGATGCCCCCAAGGGGATTACCCCTTGTCCCACTTGAGGATGGGATTGTAGGCTCATCTACACTAGATGAAACATTCGTTCCTGACATGGTGGGAGGATGACTAAGCAAAGAAAGATGATCACTAAAAATTTCCTTTACTTAGACTAGTATAGGGGTGTCTGGCTCAGTCAAAGGAGGGTTAAAATTTGGTGGAGGAATTTCATCTACCACTTTCACTTTGTTCAAAATCATCTTGTCAAACCAAATATAAGACCCTTCAAATTCCTTGTCACCTATCTCGTGTTGCTTTAGATGAGGTTGCACCTTTGTAATAGGCGCAAGTCCTTGTAGTCAATTGTACTGGTGAGATAGTTAAACCATGATGAATATAATAACTGAAAATCCAAACACAATTCAAATTAAGGTTGATCTAGAATTGGACTCAAATAGCACACCCCTAATCAAACTAGGATAACAAAAATAAAACCAATTGACTCAGGGGCCTTCTGAAAACCAACCCTATGAGGGAGATGAAGTCCCCACAATATTGGCTAGCTAAGGTATGAGGAGCAGTTACAATGATCTGCATGAAAAAACCCTGCCAGGTGCAAGTACCCTTTATTAAGGCAGGCACCCTTTGGGGGAACCGATTCCATGAACGAGTGTCTGCCCCAGGTACTAAGGCACATACCACATGTAGTCACCTCTGTGGCTACCCAGGAAAGTTAAATAGGGCTAACACCTTACAATAAATGACCAGCAAAATTGTCATAAGTTTGACCACATGTAAGGGAAAGGTAACTAAGACAAAATCTTTGAAGGTGTTAACCAACGAAACCCCCATATATGTAGAAATCGAAGATGTACCACAAACACCAAAACAAGAAAAGAGGGGTAATATCCCTACTTGCCCCGATGCGACCTCGTCTGATCCATATTTTATGAGTAAAATGAAATGAATACAGATTATTATTATTCTTAACACATAAACACAAGGAACAATAATAGAGATACAATAAAAATGGATTCTATTCAATAAGGAAATATGTTGAAACTATAAAATACAGACTACAAACAAGCTTGCTAGAATGGTGGCACCTTATCTCTTAGAAGAGATGTGACGATTGCACTCATTCACCACAAGATGGTTACAATGAGGCTCTCCAAGCCATTTTACAATAAACAGGAATGCCAAAACCCTAGACATCCAAAAATCTAACCCTAGGAGATGAAGCGCCAAAGGTCATGTGGGCCTCGTTGGGGTAAGTTAGTACATCAACTTCTCGAGGTCATAACTTTTTCATACGATCTTCATTTTAGGTGAACGATATCCCACTGGAAAGGTATATCCTAGGAATACACATGTTTTCATCAAACTCCTAATTCTTATTTTTTATGATTATGGTGATCCTTAAAAACGCTTTTTAGGGCCTCAAAATGGCCCCGAAAGTTCGAGACCCGAAAACTAGAAAAAAAATACCAAATTGAAAACTACCAAAATGAGCCAGTTGGAATAGGTGGGAGTTCACATAAATCCATATGGATCAATCCTCCCCCCCTAGGAATAAATTGTCTCCATTGCATTGATTTCTCCCATCATATGAGGAAATTTCTATTGAATTTGGCCCCGGGTGAGCCACTTTCCTTGGTGCAGGAGTTGCCCTACTTTGACAACTTGATAAAGTTGGATCCTCTTCTGGTGAGTTTCCTTGACCTGTGTGTCCACAATATGATCACTAAATTCTTGTTGCATTCATTCAGGGTTAATATCTATAGGTTTCAACTATTCTGCTATCTCTGAGGTGTCCAATAATGGTGGGAAATATGGTCGAAGGAGAGCCACGTTGAACACTGGGTGCAGGCCAAGGAAAAGGGGAATGTTGAGCTCAAAAGAATTGACTTCCAGAGCCTTGGTGATGGTGTAAGACCCATAACAGAGTGGGTGAAGCTTCCGATGGGGCCCTGTGAGGAATTCCTTCTGCAAGTGCAACCAAACTTTATCTCCCACCTGAAACCTATGTGGCACCCGGTGTTGATCATGGCGTTGATTGTACTTGGAATTGGACTTCTGTAAAATATATTGAACCTATTTGGATCCTCTCAATGAACCAAGTGTCTTTGTCGGCTTCAGTTGGAGAGGGTGATGAGTCAGTTGGGGTGGCCAAAATGGGTAGTGCAACATCCATGGAACCCAATGGTTGGAATCCCAACCCCACCTGAAATGGGTTGTGTTTGGTTGATCTATGTATGGCTTGGTTGTAGCTATGTTGAACATAGGGAAGACTCTCATCCCATGTGTGGGGGTGCTTGGAATTGTACATGTGCATGATATGCATGATCATATGATTGACGATCTCGGTTTGTCCATCTGTCTGGGGGTGGAAGGCTGTGCATTTGGTGAGCTTGGTGTCTAGCAGTGACCAGAGGCTTGACCAAAATGTGTTGAGGAAACGATTGTCCTAATCTGGGACAATTGTTTGTGGGATTCCAAAATGTACCCACACACATTCAAAGAGTATCTTGGTAGTGTCCTCCATTGTGATTCTCTTCTTACATGCGACTAGAAATTCCATCTTGGAAGCAATCAACAACCACAAAAACACAGTCATTTCCCCGCTTGGTGGACGAGAGGTATGACATGTAATCCATTGAGATGGATTCCTAGGGCCTGTCAGGAGTAGGAAGAGGGTTTTACAAGCCCTGTTTCTTAGTGTTCGATTTGGAAATAGCGCAGGCAGTGTAGGACCTAATGTACTTGCAGACATCATGTCAAAGTTTCAACCAGCATAAATGTTGTTGCAACACTTCCATTGTATTTTCGATGCCAAAGTGTTTTGCTACCCAACTATAGTGGGCTTCCCAGATCAACTTTTCTCACTCATTCACTTGATGGGACACAAAGATGGCCTAGGTGGCACACTAACCCGTCCTGAAGATAGAAATTAGTGACAATTGATTTTTCACCCAACATTTGGTAGGTGGTGATGAAGTCAGGGTTTGTCTCATAGAGGTGGGGCCATCCAAAGGTCTTGTGGTTGCAAGAGTCTAGCACCCTAGTGAGTGTCGTGATTGGAGGTCAGCTGAGGAAATCAACAACTCAGTTGGTACTTCCTTTTTTATATTTGATGTTGAGGTGGAACTGCTACAAGTATGTGGACCACTTCTGATGGCGGTCATTCTACAGTTTGTCTTGTTTCTACATGAACTGTAGTGGCTTATGATCAATATGGACGATTGTCTCCTTCCCAAGAATGTAATGCCTCCACTAGAGGTAGGATTGCACAATGGAGTACATTTCTTTGTCATTAGTAGGGTACTTACGGACGACATTTGATAGTGTCTCACTATGATAGGCCATGGGGTGGCTGTGTTGAGTGAGAAATGTGCCCACAACATAATCTAAAGGGCCACCCCTGGTTACTTGGTTGAGGGCCCATGAAATACACCATGTTGATCAATGATGTATCTTAGGTATTGGACCATGTCCATGAAAAAGGATCATTTTTCCAAGTTGGGATATAGTTGGTGTTCTCATAGGGTGTGCAGAACCTATTGAATATGTTGCAAGTGTTCCTCCCAAGTTTTCTTGTAGATGAGGATTTCATCCATATACACCACTACAAAAGTATTGGTGAAAGGTCGTAGGATATCATCCATCATCCTCATGAAATTTTTTGGAGCATTTGTCAAACCAAAGGGCATGACTAGCCATTCAAAAAGACCTTCTTTTGACTTGAAGACAGTCTTCCATACATCTATATGCTCTGTCAGGACCTAGTGGTAGCCAGACTTCATATGAATCTTACTGAAGTATTTGTCCCCCTTGAGATGATCAAGGAGGTCATTGATTCGGTGAATAGGGTACCGGTTTCTGACTTTCATTTTATTTAGGTCCCGGTAATCAATGCAGAGTCGTCAGGTCTCGTCTTTATTATGCACCAATATGATTAGGCTCCCAAAAGGCGATGATATGGGAAGGATGTGACCTTTGTGGAGCTATTCTTGGATCTGATGCTTGATCTCCTCATTCTCTAATAGAGAGTGGCGGTAGATTGGCCCATTGTTTAGAGGTGCATCGGGGGTCAAATCGATGGGATTCTTGACTTGACAGTGTATAGGTACCTTGGTAAGTGAGGATAATATATCTTTGTATTCTTCCACGACCTTATCCAATTGATTATATTGTATGGAGAGGTTGGCCACGAAGGCCCTGGATGTGGATGCAATATTTCACTCACTCTGAGAGCGAATCACGAAGGAGAAAAAAATCTCGGTCTGAGAGATGACATTCCTGCATTGCTTGGCAGATATCAAGGAAATAGAACTATGTGGGACTACGTCGGGTATCCTATACAATTCCATGTCCAAAGTAATAATAACACTGCAAGTCTTAGACTCATATACAACATGATGTTTCCATAAATAAGGTCGGCCCAAAAGAACATTACAAATTTCAAGAGGAGAAACATGACACAATACCTCATCTTCGAAGGGCTTTATGTCGTATGAAAAGAGACATTGTTGGCTAACACGTAGGTTGCTTCCTTGGCAAAGCCATCTA
>JASDQU010435977.1:29465-39989 GCA_032191745.1 Picea mariana
TCCCTACTTGCCCCGATGCGACCTCGTCTGATCCATATTTTATGAGTAAAATGAAATGAATACAGATTATTATTATTCTTAACACATAAACACAAGGAACAATAACATAGATACAATAAAAATGGCTTCTATTCAATAAGGAAATATGTTGAAACTATAAAATACAGACTACAAACAAGCTTGCTAGAATGGTGGCGCCTTATCTCTTAGAAGAAATGTGACGATTGCGCTCATTCACCACAAGATGGTTACAATGAGGCTCTCCAAGCCATTTTAAAATAAACAGGAATGCCAAAACCCTAGACATCCAAAAATCTAACCCTAGGAGATGAAGCGCCAAAGGTCATGTGAGCCTCGTTGGGGTAAGTTAGTACATCAACTTCTCGAGGTCATAACTTTTTCATACGATCTTCATTTTAGGTGAACGATATCCCACTGGAAAGGTATATCCTAGGAATACACATGTTTTCATCAAAATCCTAATTCTTATTTTTTATGATTATGGTGAGCCTTAAAAACGCTTTTTAGGGCCTCAAAATGGCCCCGAAAGTTCGAGACCCGAAAACTAGAAAAAAAATACCAAATTGAAAACTACCAAAATGAGCCAGTTGGAATAGGTGGGAGTCCACATAAATCCATATGGATCAATCCTCCCCCCCTGGGAATAAATGGTCTCCATTGCATTTATTTCTCCCATCATATGAGGAAATTTCTATTGAATTTGGCCCCGGGTGAGCCACTTTCCTTGGTGCAGGAGTTGCCCTACTTTGACAACTTGATAAAGTTGGATCCTCTTCTGGTGAGTTTCCTTGACCTGTGTGTCCACAATATGATCACTAGATTCTTGTTGCATTCATTCAGGGTTAATATCTATAGGTTTCAACTATTCTTCTATCTCTGAGGTGTCCAATAATGGTGGGAAATATGGTCGAAGGAGAGCCACATTGAACACTGGGTGCAGGCCAAGGAAAAGGGGAATGTTGAGCTCAAAAGAATTGACTTCCAGAGCCTTGGTGATGGTGTAAGGCCCATAACAGAGTGGGTGAAGCTTCCGATGGGGCCCTGTGAGGCATTCCTTCTGCAAGTGCAACCAAACTTTATCTCCCACCTGAAACCTATGTGGCACCCGGTGTTGATCATGGCATTGCTTGTACTTGGAATTGGACTTTTGTAAAATATATTGAACCTATTTGGATCCTCTCAATGAACCAGGTGTCTTTGTCAGTTTCGGTTGGAGCGGGTGATGAGTCAGTCGGGGTGGCCAAAAGGGGTAGTGCAACATCCATGGAACCCAATGGTTGGAATCCCAACCCCACCTGAAATGGGTTGTGGTTGGTTGATCTATGTATGGCTTGGTTGTAGCTATGTTGAACATAGGGAAGACAATCATCCCATGTGTGGGGGTGCTTGGAATTGTACATGTGCATGATATGCATGATCATTCGATTGACGATCTCAGTTTGTCCATCTGTCTGGGGGTGGAAGGCAGTGGATTTGGTGAGCTTGGTGTCCAGCAGTGACCATAGGATTGACAAAAATGTGTTGAGGAAACGATTGTCCTAATCTGGGACAATTGTTTGTGGGATTCCAAAATGTACCCACACTCATTCAAAGAGTATCTTGGTAGTGGCCTCCATTGTGATTCTCTTCTTGCATGCGACTAGAAATTCCATCTTGGAAGCGATCAACAACCACAAAAACACAGTCATTTCCCCGCTTGGTGGACGAGAGGTATGACATGTAATCCATTGAGATGGATTTTTAGGGCCTGTCAGGAGTAGGAAGAGGGTTTTACAAGCCCTGTTTCTTAGTGTTCGATTTGGAAATAGCGCAGGCAGTGTAGGACCTAATGTACTTGCAGACATCATGTCGAAGTTTCAACCAGCATAAATGTTGTTGCAACACTTCCATTGTATTTTCGATGCCAAAGTTTTTTGCTACCCGACTATAGTGGGCTTCCCAGATCAACTTTTCTCACTCATTCACTTGATGGAACACAAAGATGGCCCAGGTGGCACACTAACCCGTCCTGAAGATAGAAATTAGTGACAATTGATTTTTCACCCAACATTTGGTAGGTGGTGATGAAGTCAGGGTTTGTCTCATAGAGGTGGGGCCATCCAAAGGTCTTGTGGTTGCAAGAGTCTAGCACCCTAGTGAGTGTCATGATTGGAGGTCAGCTGAGGAAATCAACAACTCGGTTGGTACTTTCTTTTTTATATTTGATGTTGAGGTGGAACTGCTACAAGTATGTGGACCACTTCTGATGGTGTTCATTCTACAGTTTGTCTTGTTTCTACTTGAACTGCAGTGGCTTATGATCAGTATGGATGATTGTCTCCTTCCCAAGAATGTAATGCCTCCACTAGAGGTAGGATTGCACAATGGAGTACATTTCTTTGTCATCAGTAGGGTACTTACGGATGACATTTGATAGTGTCTCACTATGATAGGCCATGGGGTGGCTGTGTTGAGTGAGAAACGCGCCCACAACATAATCTAAAGGGCCACCCCTAGTTACTTGGTTGAGGGCCCATGAAATACACCATGTTGATCAATGATGTATCCTAGGTATTGGACCATGTCCATGCAAAAGGATCATTTTTCCAAGTTGGCATATAGTTGGTGTTCTCATAGGGTGTGCAGAACCTATTGAATATGTTGCAAGTGTTCCTCCCAATTTTTCTTGTAGATGAGGATTTCATCCATATAGACCACTGCAAAAGTATTGGTGAAAGGTCGTAGGATATCATCCATCATCCTCATGAAATTTTTTGGAGCATTTGTCAAACCAAAGGGCATGACTAGCCATTCAAAAAGACCTTCTTTTGACTTGAAGACAGTCTTCCATACATCTATATGCTCTATCAGGACCTAGTGGTAGCTAGACTTCATATGAATCTTACTGAAGTATTTGTCCCCCTTGAGATGATCAAGGAGGTCGTTGATTCGGTGAATCGGGTACCGGTTCCTGACTTTCATTTTATTTAGGTCTCGGTAATCAATGCAGAGTCGTCAGGTCTCGTCTTTATTCTCAACCAATATGATTAGGCTCCCAAAAGGCGATGATATGGGAGGGATGTGACCTTTGTGGATCTATTCTTGGATCTAATGCTTGATCTCTTCATTCTCTAATAGAGAGTGGCGGTAGATTGGCCCATTGTTTAGAGGTGCATCGGGGGTCAAATCGATGGGATTCTTGACTTGACAGTGTATAGGTACCTTGGTAAGTGAGGATAATATATATTTGTATTCTTCCATGACCTTATCCAATTGCTTATATTGTGTGGAGAGGTTGGCCACGAAGGCCCTGGATGTGGATGCAATATTTCACTCACTCTGAGAGCGAATCACGAAGGAGAAAAAATTCTCAGTCTGAGAGATGACATTCCTGCATTGCTTGGCAGATATCAAGGACATAGAACTATGTGGGACTGTGTCGGGTATCCTATACAATTCCATGTCCAAAGTAATAATAACACTACGAGTCTTAGACTCATATACAACATGATGTTTCCATAAATAAGGTCGGCCCAAAAGAACATTACAAATTTCAAGAGGAGAAACATGACACAATACCTCATCTTCGAAGGGCTTTATGTCGTATGAAAAGAGACATTGTTGGCTAACACGTAGGTTGCTTCCTTGGCAAAGCCATCTAATGGTGTAGGGTTGCAGGTGTGGCGTTGTTGACAGGGTTAGCTACTTGATGACCTATGTTGAGATGAGGTTCTTATGGTTTTCACTATCAACGATGAAGTGCAGTAGGGTGCCTTTCACCCACATCTATGAATGAAAGAAGCACTCGCCTTCCTCTGGCTCGTTTATTTCACCGTGTTGGATCTTGGTGGTAGAAAAGGTGGCACTAGGTTTCACGTCAATGATTTGTCTCCCCCTTTCTGGTTTTGACTCAGAGTCGAAACCTGCATCTAATTCAGATGCTTTCACCTCATCCACCAATGAATTTTTTGATCGACAATCAACAGTGTTATGCCAGGGGCTCTTACGGAAGTCGCACCACTTCCCGGTATCTTTCTTCGTCTTTCTTGTGTCATTATTTTCTTACGGCTTAGACTGGTTGTCCTAAGGCTGTCCATATTTTCTTTTTCCTTTGTTATGTGGTTTGGGGATGCTCTTTTTTTGCTGTGAGGGGTTCCCAGGCCCACATTTCTATGTCTTTTGTTTAAGCTTCTGCTCAATTTTGACGACATATCGATAGGCAGTGCCCAAGGACGAAATATCTAGAAACTCCATTTTGGCATGGATGTATCTATGAAGACCACCAAGATACTTGAGAACCAGATGTCACTCAGAATATTTGATACCCATCTTGGTGCGCAAGGTATGGAAGATATTTGTGAACTCTGGCACTGCTTGGTCTCTTTCCTGGCGCAGTGTGGTCCATTTTGTATACAAGTCGTCATAACTTTTGATAGGGTAGTATTGTTCCTTAATAGCATCCCTGAAGGACTCTGAGGTGACTATAAATAATGAGGGTTCCTCTATTTCCTTTTGCTCACAAAAATTCTCCCTCCAATATTTGACATGGGGAACAACCTTGAGGATTACAAAAGTAATATTTTCTCTATTCGAAAAGTTATGGACAAAAAATACTCTTCTAGCAGATTCAACCATTTGTCTACAACATCTATGTCTATCTGAAATTCAAATATAGGAATATAAAAGTTGATTTGTACCTTTAAGGGGGCAACACCTCCACTCGAGGAATATGTGTCACCTATTGGTAGCCGCTGAAGGATTTGCGCAAAACTATCCATCATCTCATTCTTTTGTTGAGTGAGGTATTCCTCGAGAAAAAGTTTGAAATGATATTTTTTCCCGTCGTATTTATTTTCTCCTGCCATGAGAGGTCATTTAGGCATGTGGGATATTTTTTCCTCGAGCGAAACAAGCTCGAGACCCAACTCTTTGTACCTTGACCTCATCGGGGACATGCATTAAGAACAACAAGGAGAAAATCGCTTTGATACCACTAATCTGGATTTTATGAGTAGAAATAAATGAATAAAAATTATTATTATTCTTAACACAGAAACACAAGGAACAATAACATAGATACAATAAAAATGGCTTCTATTCAATAAGGAAATATTTTGAAACTGTAAAATGCAGACTGAAAACAAGCTTGTTAGAATGGTGGCAGCTTATCTCTGAGAAGAGATGTGACGGTTGCACTCATTTTCTAGAAGATGGTTACAATGAGGCTCTCCAATTATTTTTACAATAAATAGGAATTCCAAAACCCTAGACATCCAAAAACTTAACCCTAGGAGATGAAGCATCAAAAGTTATGTGGACCCCGTTGGGGTCAGTTAGTACATCAACTTCCCGGGGCCGTAACTTTTGCATACAATCTATGTTTTAGGTGCACAATATCCCATTGGAAAGTTCTATCTGAGGAATACACATGTTGTCAGAATTTGACTTCTTGTACAGTATAATTGTGGTGAGCCTTAAAAATGTTGTTTAGGGCCTCAAAACGGCCCCGGAAGTTCAGGACCTGAAAACTAGAAAAAAAATGCCAAACTGAAAAAATGCCAAAATGAGCCAGTTGGAATAGGTGGGAGGCCACCGACATCCATATGGGTCATCATGCTTAAATCCCATGTTAGAGGAGGCTCCTGACACATTGTTTGCAAGAATGAATTTAATGCTCTTTAATGACTCCTAGGTTTTGTTTAGTGGCCTTGGAGAGTGTACTCTCCAATCCTAATCCAAGGCTCTAATCCTATCTAATGTTGGTTCACTATAAAAAAAAAATGTCTAATGAATTTTGTATTATGCATTTCTTTTATGGATGTTGCTTGAGTCCAAGGGTAATGGATGAAACATTTGTGATGTTTTGACTCTTGACCCAACTAAGCAATGCAAGGATGATAATGTAAATCATTCACTTCGATGAACTCTAGCTATGGGAGGGAGAGAAACATTTTCCTTTTATTTGCAAAGTTTAGAAGCACAACCTCTCACACACCAAGCAACCAACAAGAAATTCAGATCTAAAACCAAACAATGATCCTAATGCACTATTTCACTAATGCTTCAAAATCAAACAAGCATGCAACAATGTTTTGTATTTTTTGATATGTTAGTTGTTTTTTTCCAATTAGAATGCAAAAGTTCCTAATCTAAGCAATAAATACAAATGCAAAAGGAAAACCAACAACAATTAGCACGAAAAGTGGTTGTAGGAAATTGGAAGTGAGGTAATATCATCCCACTCCAATGTTTATAACAATATCTCACCCAAAACTCACCTAAGAGGGTAGATCTAGTGATGAACAACAGTTACACAAAGACAAGTAATGCAACCAATGACAAATACCACTAGATATCTTCATATATGTTGGGTTTTCTTCCCAACTTCACTGCAACACTTAGAAAACAATAGAACCTATCCATGAAGTGAAAATAAAACCACAAAAATTCACTCAAACAACACTTGAAAACAAATTATGTGGCCAAATGAAGGAAACAGAGACAATGCATGTACCAAAATAGACCACTAAAAGACCCTTTGGATCAAAGGACAAACCTACTCTCAAGGGCCTGGGTTTTTCTCTGCAAATATGCATTTTTTACATATCATCACGGGAAATAGGCATGTCAACTAGCAAGGCACCTCACGGGATGCCTATGATGCAACCAACGATGATGAGAAAAAAATTTAATTTTTAGGAAGATGAATACGTTCTGGATCTTCTAGATCTGTGTCATATCTATTGGATCTAGACTCTAAAACAATCAATGGAATAAAAACAAATCAAATTACACTTAAGAAGAGGAAAGGATTGACAAAGAGACTCAAACTAGAGAATAATTCTTCCCCAGTATGATCATTGGTTCTGTTATGGGACAAAATCTCACAGGGATCTTGTTGAATACACAACAAAATCTCCCTAAGATTAGCCCAGTAATTCTAGACATAAGAGGGTTTATACTTCTTTGGTTTCCCTAGATCTAAAGCACACAATTCCTTTTACACTAAAGTATATTATATCATCATACCTTTTAATATGAAGGTTGTTCATATATGTCCTGGCCAACGTAGATCTGAATTTCCATCTCCAACTCCTATAACTTGCTTCCTTCCCACAAGCAACAAACACTAAAAATAGTATTCTTTCTTCTAGTTTTATAAATAATCAATATGCCTCATATCTAATTTGATTTACCATTCATACAATCAAATACAAAAATCTCACATGATTAACACAAACATTTGGGGAAAACTATTGATCTATTAATGAATATAAGAGAAATACATCAAAACTTCATACCTTGGATGTTGATGCCATTCTTCCTTGAATCCTTTCTCCTTTATTCTCCCTTCATCTTCTTGGTCAGGATAGGCTCATTGACTTCTAGATATGATGGATAGTTGTTGGGTCTCCTTTTTTACACCTCCAATTACCCTGTCTTGTCCTCTATCTTGACGAAATTTACCTCATACATATGCACATTTTTCCTACTTTCCTCAATGACAGCCTTTAATCATTCTTGTGCACACATGAGGTAACCTATGTTTAAATCATGATTTATGTGATTTCTTAATATTTGGAATAAAATGATTAATGTTAAATTCTCTCTAGTTACCTTGATTTATTCAAGCATACATCATGACATGTCTCCAACTCGTTTGGTACCTATCTGCATGCATCTAGTACTCAACTTGTCTGGTACCTATTTGTGTGCTAGTCCGGTACCAATGCATTTGATTGTGCGTGTCTGGTACCAATCTTCCTATTCCAGATGTGGGCATATGGTACTAGTTCCGCATCTACAAGCTTGGGTTTTTGAACGAATTTTCCTTTGATGGGTCCAAGGAATTTTCTGGCTAGCGCATCCTTTGTTTGTTGAATACCATGATACACTTCATCCTCATGCACTTTGTGTCATGAGGATGAAGATGCTTCCATGAAAAATGTTATAGCAACCAATTTTAATATTTACGCAATCATTTGATTTTATCTCCAGGTCTTGGTTGTAACGGTTGTTTCTCTTTAAAAAGAGAAGGCCTTGTAGATGATAGATAGACAGAGATACAATTAAAAATTGTTATGTTGTAAACTTGATTCCTGAGAATACTGTTGATTGTATACCTGTTGTTGAAGTAATGATATGAATTATAGTTTATGGAATTTATGTGTATGATCAAACTCTTAATTATATAAGTTTCTTTTAAAGCTACCTTGTTGGTACGGTAAGGGCCCACCGACCCAACCAAGGTAAGCTTCCGTGTATTTATCTGTGTGAATATAATTATTCCTTGTGTGTGGACAAAAAAATTATGTGTTTTGATTGTAGTATCTATAATCTAGGTGGATATCAGTGGCCACCCACCTTCTCCAACTAGCCCAAAACATGTTTCTGACAATTTTGGTAATTTACTATTTTTAGCATTTTTTTAACTTCCGGGGCCATTTTGAGGCCCTAATTGATGTTTTTTGAAAAAATGGGAAGCAACATGGATCATATATCAATGTTTCTCACCCGAAATTTATAGTTCTCGGATATATCTTTCCAACGAGCTATCAGGCAGCCCAAACGGAGATCGTATGCCAAAGTTATGCCCCTGGGAAGTTGACGTATCAACTACCCCCATCAGGGCCCGCAAACCTTTTGGCTTTTCATCTTCCGGGGTTAGGGTTTTGGATTTTAATTATGTTAAAAAGGCCCTTAGAGCCTCATTGTAATGATCATCTTCTCACGGATGCAAGTAGCTGTCACATCTCTTCTCGGAGATAAGCTACCACCATTCTAGCGAGTCTTTCACTCTGTATTTTACAGTCTCTGTACATTTATTTCGTTAATAGAAATTGTGTATTACTATATATCTGCGACTCTTGTTTTATTTCCACTATATCTCTATTATATTTTTGTCTCTCTTGCAATATCTCTAAATATTTCTGTGATATATCTCCGCTCTCATTTCGTGCCAAAAATAATCCGGATCAGTGGTATCAGAGCAGGTTGCTCTTGATTGTTTTCAGTGCATGTCCCCGATGAGGTATGAGTATAGCAAGTTGGGTCTTGAGCTTGTCTCTCTTGAGGAAAATCGCTCTCGCACACCCAAGAAACCCTCAATGGTGGAAGAAAATAAAAATGATGGAGCGGATGATCCTATCAGTCTATTGCTTGAGCAAGCTCTCACGCGACAGAGGGACGAAATGATGGAGAATTTTTCCCACATCCTTCAACGCCTCCCGATAGCATAAGATGCATATTCATCAAGCGGCCACTTTGGAGGCACCTCACCTTTCAAGGTACAGGTTAATTTTGATATTCCCTTATTTGAAGGTCAAATATATGCAGATGCCCTAGATAAATTGTTAAATCTGCTAGATGGTTATTTCTCTGTTCATAATTTTTTCGACAAGGAAAAGATCACCTTCGCACTCCTTAAGGCTCTCCCCCATGTCAAACATTGGTGGGAAACTTATTGGGAGAAGAGTTCCACAGAGGAGTCTGGAATATATGGGGTCGAGCCCACTTGGGATTTTTTTGTGGATGTAGTAAAGGAATAGTACTACCCTGTTGGAAACTATGAGGACCAGTACATGAGATGGACCACACTACGGCAAGAGAGGGGCCAAGAAGTTCTGGAATTCACCAATACCTTCCATACCTTGTGCACCAAGCTGGGTATCAAAGACTCTGAATGACATTTGGTTCTAAAATATCGTGGGGCTCTACACAGATACATCCAAACTGAAATGGATTTTCTGGACATCTCATTACTCGGTGCTGCTTATCGATATGTTGTTAAAATTTAGCAGAAATTTAAGCACCAGAAAAAATGGGAGTTCAAGTTTGCAAATCCACAACAACCAAAGTATGACAAAGACAACCCTAACAAACAATCTCCCGAAAACTAGTCCAAGCCACAGGAAAATAAGGGTCACGGGAAGACAAAGAAGGACACCGGAAAATGGTGCGATTTCCACAAAATCCCTTGGCACTACACCGATGAATGTCGCTCAAAACAGTCATTGGTGACTGAGATCAAAGACAAGGAGTTGAACTCTGATTCAAAATCTGATTCTGGAAATATTGGTAAAAGACAGATCATCGACGGAGACCCCACTGCTATTGTCGCGACCGCAACAATTCAACCAGAAGAACCAACAAATCCAAAAGAGGGGGAGCACTTTTTTCATTCACACATGTGGTTGAAGGGGACCCTGCTGCATTTTATTGTTGATAGCGTAAGCCAGAAGAACCTCATCTCAGCAGAGGTCATCAAAGAGTTGGGATTATCGACAACACCACACCTGCATCCATACAGCATTGGGTGGCTTCGCCAAGGACGAGATCTTTGTGTCAACCAGCAGTGTTGATTGTCATACGACATCCAAACCTTCAGGGATGAGGTATTATGTGATGTTGCCCCACTGGATTTCTATGATGTTCTCTTGGGCCAACCATATATGTGGAAGCGCCATGCTATTTATGAGTCTCGACCCCGTAGTGTCATTGTTACTTTAGGGGGTCATCTCTACA
>JASDQU010435978.1:37061-47888 GCA_032191745.1 Picea mariana
GCTTTGGAATAAGAAAAAAATCCTCTTTCACACTCTCGTCACTCCAGTTATCTTATATGGATGTGAATTTTGGGGTGGCAGTATCTCTAGAGAATCTTGGAGAAAGATAGAACAAACCCAAAAGAATTTTATAACTTATAATCTCAAAATTAAGGGCAATACACCCTATCCTATCCTCATCATAGAAGCAAGCCTTCCCCCATCGACATAATTTCTATGATTATATATCTAACTTACAAGAACAAGATAAACAACATGGATGAAAAGAGGCTCCCCAAAATTTCTTCAAACTCTAGCCAAAACCACCAGTGGCTCAAGCAGGGATGACATAAAGATGTCAAATCTTGGCTAAATCATTGGGAGTAAAAGAAGAAGCCATCACATAAAATACAGATAACATTACAAATATTATCACTTCTAAATTTAAGGAGATAAAAAGAAACTAAGATACTACAAGGAGGTAGTCAACCTTAATTTAGAAGATCAAAAGTACCTCTTAGTTTTGAGAAGTGAAAAGAAGAAAATCAACTTTGCTAAAATGAGAACAAACTCTCACCAGATACATAGTGAAACCAAACTCTCACTAGATTTTCCTCCGTATTCCCAAACCCTCTTAACCTCCTATAGATGATGATGATCGTCATCATTGTTGGAGCTGCCTTTTTCAACTAGTTTAAATGCAATTTTTAAAGTCAGATGTTGGTCTTTAAGTTCTCTTTCACTTCGTGACATTTACAAACTAAAATTTTCAGTAGTCCCAACATGCGAAATACTGAAGGATGTTATGTTTCATAAGTCACCACCTTTTATCGTTAAATGGAAATTTTTACTTTTTGTACCTTGGGATATCGCGCTTCGGGAGTTACAAGTCACAAGATTTACAAGCCCCGATGTGCGAGGTCGTGAAAAGTTGTTAAAAGATTACCTCAGGTTAAAGCTAAGAGTAAAATTCTTTAAACCCTAGTTAAGTGCTGTCAGGATTTCGCGTCTCGACGTTCACTCTCTCCAAAAGCATTACTGTCATAACTATGATAGGAAAAGCCATGAGACTTTTAAATAAGTAACCCGGGTTAGTGTCGGGGGTGGTTAGTTTTGACCATGGTTAAATCCTGTCGGGATTTCGTGACTCGGCGTATGCAGCCCCCAAAAGATATACCTTCGAAACCCCGAGTGGCGAAGTCACGATATTGCTCGAATATTAATTAATTAAAACACTTAATCCGGTTTATCTTCTAGTTTAAATAGATCACATCATCGCGATCTTGGGATTTCGCGACTTGGCATACACTCCTCCCGGAAACTATACCTTCGAAGCCCCGAGTCGCGAAGTCACGATATAAATTAAAACATGATTAATTAAACACTTAATCCTGTTTACGTTCTTGCTTAACTAAATCCAATCATCGCGATCTCGGGTTTTAGAGGCTCGAAAGGTTAGAGTGAAAACTCCCGATAAGGCGAACGCCGAAAGGTTGATTAAAGTTTAAGAAAGCCTGATTAAAGAAGCTAAGCGAGCTTAATCAGTGTTTAATGCAAATAATAATATGCATAGTCTATGAGGTAAATTAAAATTTTCCTTACACTAACTTGTGTCACGAACCATCAAAATTTATGGCATTAATTGAAAATGAGGTGAAGCGACAAGTAAGGATATGGTTTTTATTGCTAAATCTGTCTCTAAAATTGATTTGACCGTTCTGTTCATAAGCACGTTGAGGTTTTAAATGGTCAAAGATATAGATCTTTTTCTTCAGTGTCACAAAGCTCATTTCTATTTTACGCAGAGAAAATTTCCACAACAAACTTATTTATGTATGTATACATATTTTTATCAAAGGAGAGCTAAATCAAAATCCCCCGTCATGGCCCCACAAAAAGCGTCCAAGGAAAGTGTTAAGATTTCAGGGCAAGGCTCAGATAACGTTTCTGATGCTTCACCCCGAAGCATTGATTCAGTCAGAACCTGGTCGTATATTTTTGGGATTCTACAGTTCGAATTGGTAGACTGTTCAGATGATTCCAGTGACAATGAGAAGGACGACCTGACCACCAAATACAATATCGTTGTCCAAGCATAAATGCATAAAGTAGCAGCCAGGCCACGTCTTCTTCCTTACTATGATATGATCCGATGGGCGCTAGACCATGTAGATATCCCAACCAGAACCATCATCAATGAGCAGAAGGTCACTATTGGGACCTTTAGACCGGAACAATTACAGGCGATGTACAAGTTTCCACCCATGTCGAATTTCACATACAATGCTGAGTTTCTTGAGGATTTTAAATAGAAGGAATGCAAGAAATACGGCAAAAGATTATCTGTTTTGATCAAGGATAGGGTCTCACACCCCGCAAAGTTCAGGGCCGATAGCAACGAAATTTATTCCATATCTTCTTTAGAACCATAGTTCAAATACATAGCAATGATGACCTGTAGATTGTATGGGAGGGAAGACACCACACATTTTTTCCTCCCATGGGTGCCTCTGATACATACAGTGGTGGAAGGTTGTTCCTTCGACTGGGCCAAACTCTTGTCATATAGTTTGACCAGTCGGATTACAGAGTATCAGATGCAGAGGGCGAGCGGGAAGGCCACTTCATTCTTTATGTCCGCATACATCATGGACGCCGTGTGTTTTGTGACACCTTTTCCCTTAATGAGCTAGAGCTGGGCTCCATCGGATGCTAAGCCTATCCACGTCTACCATTCAAAGCTTTGGGAAGACAAGGCTTCATATTTCATATATGAAATTTTCAATTGGGTAATGGTACCAATACATGTCACCATCTTCGGTAATCCACCACTCAGGATCTTAGATAGCATCGCGACCAATTTGAGCAATATGGCCGACTAGTACGTGGAGGAAGAATTTTCATACATCAGGGTTTTCGATGCTTTTGTCCCTCTGCATGCTCTACCATTATTTATAACCGATAGGATGGCTTGTCGCGAGATCGCCAAGCAAACTGTGATTGGTGGCATAAGCAAAGAGCTTAAGGGATATTCGAAGAAGGTATGGCCACCATTCCTTATTCATTTGAACACCTATTCTTTATTAGATTTCGGGCATGCAAAGGCTGAAGCAACAGACTTGGAAGATATTAAATTGGTTCACATTGAATTTAAGAAACATGACCCACACAGGGTCGTGAGTAATCACTTGGCTAGTTGTGGCCTCAAAAGGTTTGAGCACAAGAATTCACCTCATGATGACATTTTCTGAGGCGCGAGATATTATGCTGAGGTTTTGGCTCGGATACAAGCAATGTCACTCAAAGAGAGGGCCGATGTGTTCAAATTCCAAGAACATTAGCGAAGCTGCCTTCCCCCAGTATTACGGGGTGAGAATACAACAACCGTAGAGGTGCAGAAAATGAAAGCTGAAGGCTCCAAATATTCAGCACCCGGTCAAGAAGAACACCAGGACAAGAAAGAGTAAACTAGGGGCTCGAAACAAGAAGCCGAGATGTCCTACCCTCTGAGCGAGCCAACCTCGGTTGTTACTCCAGGCAAATCATCTAAGCAGGTTGAAAATCCCATCGTTTCTATTACCCCCCTACAGTCCATGAAAGGGGTCCCAGACACAGGGTGGGTTTTCGGCGAAGAATTAATGCCCATAACAACGGAAGAGCTACCTTCAAATGAATTCTTCTTTGATAAGAAGAGAAAGGCTGTCGTGAAACATGAATTTTATCAAGAGGTAGGTAAGGTAGCTAAGAAATTTAAAATCTTGGCCGATGGAAAGGAGGTGAAGAAGAAAGAATTTGCGACTCAAATAGCAGGAACATTGAGGGATTTCGCTACAACCAACCAATATTCAGTTGGGACCCTAAAGGATCAGCTGAAGTGAAAAAATTGTTTGATCAAAACATTAGAGGCTAAACTAGTTACAACAGAGGCCGCTGCCAAAGATCAGGAAAATACAGGTTTGGAACAAGCTAGAGTAGTTGATCAAAAGGAAATTGAGTGGCTCAAAGTCAGCCTCGAACAGACACAGCTGATGGCTCAGACAAGTCAGACACAGGTAGGCCAACAAGTAGAATTGATAGAGCATCTACAAGCCAAATTAGACTTCACCGAAAGCCAAGTAATCGATATCGGGATATTTCAATCCCAAGATATAAAGATCAGAAAAAGAGCGTCGGCAGCTCAACAAGGCATACTTGCTAAGGTAGAAACGATTCAACAACTGCCAACTCATTGATCGAGTATTGGAAAACCTCACTCTCAGAGAAAAAGATGTTGGGGCGACCCGAGTTGCTTTCCAGAAGGCTATTATAGCCACGACGAGAAGGGAAACAGGTAGTAGTTCCAGGTTTTCTATCTTGGAGCAGACCCAAGGTAACATCTTGTTGAAAGAATGGGAGTGTGACATATCCGAAGGAAGACAACAAGTTAGAAAGATAAGTAAATCTTGTGAAGAAACCTTCGGTTTTCTAGATGGAAGTTGGTTGGGTTCCGATGATGAAGGCAACACTGAAACACTGGGCCAGATCAATACAACCAAGCATCTGCTCAAGATTAAGGAAAATGAAGAAAGAGAATTGGCTGAAATATCACAAATAACCCAGACATACATAGTCCAAATAGATAAATGGTTGATTAAACCGAGTGTACAATTATGTTCTATCGGCGCCAAAGACCAATAGGTGGAGGGAAATTTTCCAGAATTGGCGAAGGATTGTTACACTTTTGAGGCCAACAATCAAGCAGAACCTTCTAAGTTAATATCCCAGCTGGTGGAGAAGTGCGTCATTTGCACGGAGCATGCGAAGAGGCAGGTTTCTGGTACCAAATAAGGACAGAAACCAAGAATTGAAATGATTAATCTCCTTTGTTGTAACCAAAAACCTCTGGAATGTTTGATATTCCATACTATAGAAATTTGTATAATATACATTTTGTAGAAAGAACAAGGGTTGGACCTATTTTGGTCGACTGTAATAGAGACTCTCCTTCTTGAATATTAATACAAAGCGATCCGAAGACTCCTGATTCCGTCAAGACTATGTTATGAGTTTGTTTCCTCTCTGTTTTCTTGTTCAATTTCATTTCACACATATATGTTTGATGAATGTTACACTGCAATTTAGTAAAACCTCTACCGTGGTGATTAATTTTAATTGTCTATATAGTTTATAGTTTTTCCTCTATATCGCTAGCAGTAGGTACAAGACTTGTGGACTTATTAGATTTTCATATTTTATGCATTCTTCAGATACCTTTTTCTTCTTCTGTTTACAGGGCAAGATTCTCCCTTGATAGGAGCCTTGTATTATAAACAACTTTATGTTTTTCTCGCATTTTCACATACACCACTTATTTACTAGATAACACAGTTACAGGAAAAGGCCTTTTGTTTGTAATTTATCTTTAACAATAAATCATATATTTCTCTTTTATATGATCAAATTGAGACAACATTTAAAACTTTGAAACTTTCTTTTAATTTTGCTGTTCCTCTATGACTGTCCCCGTTGTAAGACAACCTAACATTGAGTCTGGTTTACCAGACCAAACACATATCTCTTTGAACCTTTTCGATACTATTCTTAAAAAAAACAATACCCAGGTAGAACTTGAGTGTTCGTGGGTTGCGATTGTGTGGGATATAAACATCCAGGAACAGTTGGAGGCTAGACAACGACAACCTAGAAATCAACCTTAGCTTCATTTCCCGAAGGTTGATGCTTTGCCTTTCTTTATCCTTTAGTCACTTTCGGATGCCTAGACACTGTACTTTCTAACCTTAAGTACAGACTCTGGAACAACATCTTTTTGGCATCGTTTCCGGGGACGAAGTTATGAAACCTTTTCCCTGGGAAGAACGACATTCTCGCAAGTTTCACCCTTTGATAGTGAAAAAAGAGTGAATATCCTTTAAAGGCTTTTCTTATCTTTAACTTGGCGACTCCACGTTTAAATAAGATAGAATCCGATCGAAGGAATACCAGACTAAACCCAGAGGGAAAACAGACCACGCCCGTTTCCGATCCCGAAAAAATATTGAAAACTAGAGGTTCCCTTAAGCCAACTACTATAGTCTACCAGCTTAAGTACCCACAAACGAAGATCAAGAGTTCGTTTGAACCTTCAACTTCGCACAGTTCCCCTCATGAAATAATCAATCCAAGTTTAGCTCTTTCTAAGACTAAGAGTGAAACCCATTCGATAACCTCTGACGTATACAGAGGTAAAAGCCCTGCAGTGGATTTATCAGAGATCAATATCCCGCCAACTTTTCAGTTAGATCTCATGACCTCACCAAATCTCAGAGAGTATACCTTACACTCAGATTACATGCCCACGGGTTCCCCTGATTACATTTCTTGCAAATCCGAAGAGCCAAGTCCTCGCATCACTTATCACCCGTCTTTGGTTTTCTCGTCTCACGAAGAAGATAAAGATTCACTTTTAGTGTTCCAGAACCCTCTATACAATACACCATTTCCCTATCTAGTAGTACCAATGGCAGCCGCCGGAGGAGGAGGTGGAGGGGTTTTCAGAGGTGGAGGATTTTTAGGAGGGGGTGGGGCTCCAGGAGGAGGAGCAGGAGGCCAAGGGCCTCTCCCCCCTCCCAGAGTTTTCGCTAAAGTGGCTGCAAGATATGCACCTTTGGTTCTACCCGTCCCTCTTCATGACCTTCCCGAAAATTATATAAAAAACTTACCTAAGTTTACAGGAGAAGGAGACTTGACCGTAGTCGAACATATAAACTTCTTCGATCAGTTCGCGGATATCCTAGGTCTCAAACACGAAGACGTGTATTCGAGGCTTTTTGTTCAAACTTTCAATGGAAAGGTACGAACCTGGTTTCGAATCCTACCCACAAGGTCAATATTATCCTATGATGCTCTAGAAGATGCCTTCCTTAGGAAATGGGGCGAAAGGAAATACCACTTGTATTATTTGACTAAGTTCGGATCTTTAAAGAAAAATAATTCGAAAACAGTTATGGAATTTATTCAAAGATTTAATAAGCTATATAATAAAATCCTAGCCGAAGTTAAACCATCCCAACCTGCAGCCAAAGTAACCTTCACGGGAGCTTTCGAACCTGATTTCGCCCTTCTCTTAAGAGAAAGAAGAGGGGCTACCCTAACCCGAATGCAGGATGATGCTATAGAAATCGAATCTAACATGATGGCTTCTGGCAAGTTGAAATCTAAGGTAGAAATGGGAAACTGAGAAACCAGATGTTTCGGGGAACAAGCCGGACCCTCAGGGTCTAATAGATCCACAGACGGTAAAATGGATGATATGGCTAGGATAATTAAGGAATTGTCAAATAAAATTTCTAGGATGGAACTAGATCAATTGAAGGCCTATCCTTTCGTTAAAAGAGAATTCAGGAGAAACCCCAACCTTCAAAATCAACAAAGACAGACTAAAAATGAAGATCAGAAAATTCAAACCCCTTTAAAAAATGAAAATTTTATAGGAGGAAATGACCTGGAAGATTTCGAGGTTCTGGAAGAAGATGTGACAAATTTGGGTGACGACTGCACTCAGCCTTATGTAACTAAAGAAGATTATGAGAAGTCTTTAAACACATAGAAAAAATCAAATGCAGATGATAACATAAACAATATAGATGTCCCTGACCGTCAAGAAGTAACTGATTCAATAATGGTTGAAGTCCAACCTAGGTATAACCTGAGGTCTAAAAACAAACCTACGTTGATTTCTCAACCCAGGAAAATTCTCCCTAGAGGTGAAGTATATGTGCCCACCCCAAAGGAGATCGAAACATCTAAAGGGACTGACTTATTGGATCCAAAGATGAAGGAGGTTGAGACCCAAACAAAGGAGATCAAGATAGCCGATACATGGACACCGATAATTAAGATAACGAGTAATAAATCAGCTCAGACAAATAAGTTGGAGAAGAGAGAGTCCGGGATTTCAACCAGAGAAATGGACAAAGTTAGTGGCGGTTTTAGTTTTGAAAATGAGATAAATAGGATCAAAATACCGATCCCTCTAGTTGAATTAGCAAAGAATTCTTCATATCGTAAATAGATAACCAAAGTGATAGGTTGTTCAGATCAATAAAGTCAATCCGATGTGATAAACTTGGAAGATTATAAGCCCAATATCACTTTTGGTCCACATTTCGAGGGTGCCAGGGACACCGTCGCTCCTTTCTATATCACCCTAAATGTGCATGATCGACTGCTACATAACTGCATGCTAGACTCTGGAGCTTCACATAACGTGATGCCCAAAACTATTATGGATAGACTAGGCCTCGAGATCAACAGACGTTACGGAGATCTCTACTCTTTCGATTCGAGAAGAGTTAAGTGCACGGGTATGATAAAATATTTAGTAGTCACCCTTGCACAAGTCCCAGTCAAAAGCGTCCTGATGGATGTAGTTATTGCTGATATCCCCCCAAAGTATGGCTTACTACTATCAAGGTCGTGGGGAGCCAAACTTGGGTGGTCCCTCCAACTTGACATGACTTATGCCACAATTCCTATGTTTGGTGGACAACTTACTCGGTTATACAGGGAAATGAGGTTAGCCTATACAGTGAGTGATCCTCAGAATGCTAACAATTTTCCTGTTTACATTGCGGATCAAGATCTAGGAGATTGTATTTTGTCTTTTGATGATGGTCTAGATAGCTGCACAGAGGAAACTTACATAGATAAGAAAGAATCAGAAAATATGCATAGCACTGGGATTTGGAAATTTTTTTTTGATGGTGCCCTGTCATGTGAAGGAGCAGGTGCAGGGGTACTTTTTGTGGCACCTAGAAATAAATTTGTTGTCCCTTTCTCTTACAAGCTTCAATGGGATATAGACTACACCAACAATGTATGTGAGTATGAAGCCTTAATATTAGGATTGGAAGCTGCCAAGAAGCTAAACATAAAGAACCTGGAAGTATATGGAGACGCAGAGTTGATAGTCAAACAAATAAATCGACAATACCAGGCCAAGCACCCAAGCTTGATATCGTACATAAATTGTGCCTAGGATCTAATGGAAAATTTCTTCTCATCTGTAAATATCCACTTCATCCCATGCGTCGAAAATTTGCAGGTCAACTCGTTAGCCAAGGCAGCCTCGAAGTTTTCTCCCCCTACTGCTTTTAAATTGAAGTACCACATAGAGGTAAGGCACTGACCATCCATCCTGAACAACATACAACACTGGCAGGTTTTCGAGGATGACAAACATATCAGGAAATTCCTCGAAGCAGTAGGCGACTTCTCTGAAACTCACATTGATCAAGAGAATCAAAATGATCACATATGGATCATGCAAAAAGGAGAGGACCCTCAAGTGTTCCAGGAAAAGATTGCAAATCATCGCATGTTGGTTCTAAAGAACAATCAGATTCTGAAAAGACTGATTCCTCTGGAAAGACTGTTCGATCAGAATGACATACCCTTGAAATCCACTCTGCAACCCCAACCAGAGAAGGTTGAAGACTGCGATGTAGGGACCAAAGAATAACCTAGGATGGTAAAAATATCAAAGTACCTTCCTCCTGAGGTAAAAATCAAGTATAAAGACTTGATCGGACAGTATAAAGATGTTTTCTCTTGGTCTTACGAAGAGCTGAGAACTTACGACACTGCTGTAATTGAACACAAGATACCCCTAAAACCTGGTGTTAAACCCTTTTGACAAAAACTCAGACAGATCAACCCTATTTTATTACCTGTGGTTGAAAAGGAAGTTAAAAAGCTCTTGGACGCAAAAATAATAGTACTTCTGAGATATTCCGATTGGGTAGAAAACCTGGTCCTGGTTAGAAAGAAGAGTGGGGAGATTAGACTGTGTGTGGACTTTAGAAATCTGAATAAGTCCTCCCTCAAAGATAACTACCCTCTACCCAAAATGGATCATGTTTTAGAAAAGGTAGTTGGGGCAAACATGATGTTAATGATCGACGGGTTCTCTGGGTATAATCAAATCGCCGTAAGTGAATTAGATAAAGATAAAACAACTTTCACTACTCCTTGGGGTACTTTTATGTATGATAAAATGCCTTTTGGTTTAATGAATGCAGGTGCTACCTTCCAACGTGCTATGGACATTTCTTTAATCGGCGAAAGGGATAAATTTTTGGTCATTTATCTTGATGATCTAACTATTTTTTCTAAATCTAATGAAGACCATATGGTACATCTCAAGCGGACATTTGAGGAATGCCATAAGTTTGGTCTGTCTTTGAATCCCAGAAAGTCCCACTTCGCCATGCAAGAAGGTAAACTCTTGGGTCATATTGTGTCTCGAGACGATATTAAAATCAATCCTAAAATATTTGAGGCTATAGATACTATAAATATTCCTAGGAATGTAAAAGAAATTCAGTCATTTTTAGGAAAAATATTTTTTTTGAGGAAATTTATTCCGAACTTTGCTGAAATCGTGAAATTGATCACAGATATGCTAAAGAAAAATAACGCAGTGAAATGGATAGCAGAAGCTAAAGAAACATTTGCACACATCAAGAGGGTCATAAGCGAGGCACATGTACTGGGAAGCCCTGATTATCAAAAAGATTTTCTTATTTTTTCATTCGCTTCAAACACACAACCGCCGTGGTACTCCTCCAGAAAAAGGAAGAGGGTTTCAAACAGTCGATAGCCTTTTTTAGAAAGAGTCTCAGAGACGCAGAACCAAAATACGATATAATGGAAAAGCAAGTGTATGCTATGGTGAAGGCGTTAAAAGCATTCAGAACCTATGTGCTGCATTCCAATATAATCATGTATGTACCTACCAGTACTATAAAGGATATTTTGGTTCAATCTGACAGTGATGGAAGAAGGGGATGATGGCTTGCCAAAATTCAA
>JASDQU010435979.1:11300-24117 GCA_032191745.1 Picea mariana
AGATTTAAAAACCCTTACCTATGAATTTAGGTTGCCTCAAAATATAGAAGAACAGTATCCCCTATGTTTACTTGATGTTTCTTCTTTCCTTGGGGCGTGATTGTCCAGAGAATGCTTCTCTATAGTCGACTGACAGTAGTTAACTTCCGAAGTCAAGGGGATACCTTGCTTCCTCGATATATCCTCACACCCAACATGGCATAATGCTATAAATCACACAGCGATCTTGCCTTAATTAGTTTGTAGTTAATTATGGAAATTCGTATATATTTATTTGGAACCTGGTGAACTTAACATCAGTTAACTGGAGTCGTATTTAAATGTTCGTTATACTGCACAATGGGTGAATGCGCAGAGTAAAATACAAGGAAGAGTGATGATGGGAATTATGTGATCTTGTGGTCGTCACTTAATGCATTGATACCTTCCATATAAGATTCGTCCACTATCTAAAACATAGATTGCCAAACAATAATACATGTCAACCTAATAGGAATAACATAAATTGGTTTCCAAGCTAGTATGTTTCCTTAAAAAAAAAAAACCTTTTAGTTGAAAGTTAACGATTGATTTGGAACCTTCTTGAATCCTTTAATTGGGATTAAGTAAGCTTGGGGTTCTTTGTTTAATTGCTTATATAAGGCTGTGACCTTCTTAAAAATTCTTTATTAGTGGATATATAAAGTAGTTGAGTCCTTATTTTATTTCTTATTAAGATTTTAATTCCTCATAGTCTTTATTTGTGGATACTTTATTAGTGGATATATAAAGTAGTTGAATCCTTATTATACTATTATAATTGGATTAATGGGAATAGATACCTCTTAGTTCCTCATAACAGTCGTCATTCCTGAGACCTTAACTGGTCAAAATCAATCGGAAGAATCCTGGACTCGAGTGTTGCTTATGTGTCCTGGACGTCCTAACCATGTAGGATAGGTTGGGTGGGTATTTTTCTTATGTTATCTTTATGTGATGAGTTGATTGAATAATATAATGTTGTTTACAGTTGATTGTAATAATATGGATTATGGAGTTTTATTCATGTGGTGACGTCCATCACTTGTCGTGACGTTGTTTGTCAAAAAAAAATATTTACCTATTTGTACATCGTTTTTGTTGTCGTAATGGCGTGTTCGTTACATATGGTATCAGAGTGGGTTCAACCCTGCGACTTGGGATCATTACACCTTCCATTGTACTAAACAATTTATTAATAACTTATCTCTAATCAAAATTTTAAATTTGTCCATGCAAGTAATCATGGTTATAAGATGGCGTGGAGGTAGATGACATGGTGCTAGGGGAAGAGGTGTTATGCCCCCAGTAGCATCCACGCCAAAGGGGTCTAACCCCCAAGGAGAAGAACAAGTCCTTGAGTAGGAGTAGGTTGATGTGAGAGATGTGGTTGGTTTGATGAGGTCCGTTCAGACGATGTCAAAGGCCTTGATTAACCGATTAGATATAGATTAGGCCAGAGCATCTGTACCCAATGAGGGTTCACAACATGCTCCAACTGGTAGTGGTAGCATTCACAGAGAACTCGAGAAGTTGAAGTTTCTCGAGTTCGTGCGTGCCACAGATGGCTTAACTGTCGAGGCATGGTTGGAAAACATGGCGATGTGCTTTGCACTTCGTGACTACACCTCCAACATGAAGATACACATGGTGGTCTTTCAGCTGAAGGGGAGTTCTCTTTTGTGCTGGAAGACACTCCTGCCTCAGCTAAACATGTTTGTCAAAGACGTGTCATGGGAACTGTTCGAGGAATGGTTCTGAGAGAGGTATTTTTCAGAAGAATTCATTGAACGTCGACTCAATGAGTTCAACACCTTACAACATGGTGCTCATACGGTGCCAAAGTATGAGGCCCGATTCATGGAGTTGCTTAGGTATGCTCCACATCTGAACAAGGAAAAGATAAAGGTCAACAAGTTTGTGTTCATCCTTAACTTCAACATTCATGCGAAGGTGAGGATCCTAATGCCCCAAACGTTGCACGATGCAGTCCAGAAGGCCCTCATAGCTGAGGAAAAGATGACCACCAGGGGTCAGGGCAGGACTCCTGCAAGATCGACTAGACAAACAACATCAGGAGCGCAACAACATCAGACACCAGCTAGACAGACATGAGGGTATCAAGATACGTCTAGAGGACCCATGTTCATGACACCACGACGACCGAATCCTCAGCAGAGGACTCTCTAGAGAGGACCACCACATCAGCAACAATGTCACCCGCAACAGCAACAGTTGAGGCCTGTTCAACAGAACAGACCAGGATCTCAAGCTAGTAGGCCAACAACTTCTACTTTAGGGACTAGGAGTACTGGATTGGAGATCGGATGTTGGACATGTGGAGAGCCACATTACCAGCGAGATTGTCCGGTCAAGAAGGCCAAAGCAGTCGGGTTAACAGGACACACTACAGTTGAATATTTGGGCAAGGCCCACAGGATTCATGCAACGGTGAATAACCACCAGGCCGAGCACCAGTCCATTGTGCTCGATAAGTCAAGTACAATTGCTGACCAAAATTTTAGTATTTTGATAGATCAAAGTGCTAGAGAGAGATTTATATCTAGTGCAGTGCTAAAGAGAATCAAGGTATAGGCATTCGAGCAGGATGAGTTTAGATACGTGGAAATAGCTTCAGGTGCCAACCATAAGGTTGGAGAAAGGGTTACAGATTGTAGCATTAACTTGGGATATTTTGTAACAAGGGTCAACATATATGTCACGATCTTAGGATCTTATGACATAGTAATCGATATGGACTGGTTGGAATCGCATGATGTGATACTCAACTATAAGAAGAAACAGTTAAGTTTGAAAGATGATGTGGGACAAAGAAGAGTGATAATATTACCTGTGATGATGTGGGACAGAGAAGAGCAATTGTTGTCATAAGCTTTCAGAATTGACTACCGTCGATTTAAAAACTCAATCCACTGATAATATTACATGTTCACTCACATCATTGGCAGCCCCTCTGTGTTTACTTGTTGTTTCTTCTTTCCTCCCTAAGATTTTTTGAAGTCCCCCTTGGGGCGTGATTGTCCAAAGAATGCTTATCTGTAGTCGACTAACAATAGTTAACTTCAGAAGTCAAGGGGATACCTTGCTTCCTCGATATATCCTCACACCCAAGATCACGTAATGTTGCAAATCACACAACGATCTTACCTTAATTAGTTTGTAGTTAAATACAAAAATTCGTATATATTTATTTGGAACTTGGTGAACTTAACATTAGTTAACTGGAGTCGTATTTAAATGTTCGTTATACTCCACAATGGGTGAACGTGCAAAGTAAAATAGAAGGAAGAGTGATGACAAGAATTATGTGATCTTGTGGTCGTCACTTAAAAGCATTGATACCTTCCATATAAGATTCGACATAGATTGTTAAACAATAATACATGTCAACCTAATCGAAATAACATAAATTGGTTTCTAATCTAGTATGTTTCCTAAAAAAAAAAAATTAGTTGAAAGTTAACGATTGATTTGGAACCTTTTTGAATCCTTTAATTGGGATTAAGTAAGCTTTGGGTTTTTTTGTTTAATTGCTTATATAAGGCTGTGACCTTCTTAAAAATTCTTTATTAGAGGATATATAAAGTAGTTGAGTGCTTATTTTATTTCTTATTACAATTTGAATTCCTCATAGTCTTTATTAGTGGATATATAAAGTAGTTGAGTCCTTATTTTATTTCTTATTACAATTTGAATTCCTCATAGTCTTTATTAGTGGATATATAAAGTAGTTGAATCCTTATTATACTATTATGATTTTTATTTCCCTAAGATATATAAACCAATTGATTGCTAAGTATATTGTTCTTCAGGATTAGACACTCACAATTATTAAACGGATATGTAGGTGGCATGTGAATCCTTTATATATTGATCTTTTAAATCTTTTATAGGATTTGATCTTTTATAGGATATGTACACAATTGATTTATTTAATATATTGATCTTTTGATTCTTTTATAGGGATATGTACACAGTTGGTTTATTATCTATCTGCTTATTATGATTTCATTTTAGTCTTTATAAAAAATACATAAGTTAATCTATAAAGTTTTATATATTGTTCACACATGCTTGAACTTTTTAGAGTTTCCTTTAATTGGATATGTAAGTAACTTGAAATTTTTACATGTTATTATGATTTTATTTTAGTCTTTATAAAAAATACATAAATTAATCTATAAAGTTTTATATATTGTTTACACATATGTAAGTAACTTGAAATCTTTACATAGTTCTTGTTATGATTTGATTGTTCTTATTTTAAAAATAGACAGAAAAGATTAGTATTGAACTCTTATTATATTGTTTAATAAGATATCTCATATATATATATATATATATATATATATATATATAGCTAAGATATATGAGGACTGTATTGGCTTGGAGCACTTGATGAATGATGCTAGACCTTGATTGAACTTGACTTGATTAGTCCTTAATAATGACTAGAAATAGATCTTTAGATGCTATTAAGATTTTACTTATGCTAAAATAGTTCTTATTAATCTTATGTATTATTCTCTTACTCGATTTTAGACTTAATCAATTTCTAGAAAGTTGATTAAGTAGAATAGATAATTCTAGTGCACCTTGAGGAATTGTTGGTTACATGTGGTTGATAAATATAGCATTGAATTGTGATTATAATTGGATTAATGGGAATAGATACCTCCTTGTTCCTCAGAAAAGTCACCAGTCCTGAGACCTTAAGTGGTCAAAATCAGTCGAAAGAATCCTGGACTTGAGCGTTCCTTATTTGTCCTGGAGGTCCTAACCATACAGGATAGGTTGGGCAGGTAGTTTTCTTATGTTATCTTTATGCAATGATTTGATTGAATAATAGAATGTTGTTTACAGTTGATTGTAATAATATGGATTATGGTGTTTTATCCATGTGGTGACGTCTGTCACTTGTCATGACGTTGTTTGTAAAAAAAAATTATTTACCCATTTGTGCATCGCTTTTGTTGTCGTAATGGCAGTTTCGTTACATATGGTATCAGAGCAGGTTTGACCCTACGACGTGGGATCATTACGCCTTCCATTGTACTAAACACTTGATTAATAACTTATTGTTAATCAAAATTTGAAATTTGTCCATGGATGTAATCATGGTTAGAGGACGCTGTGGAGGTAGACGACATAGTGCTAGGGGAAGAGGTGCAACACCCCCAATAATATCCTCTCCAGAGGGGTCTAACCCCCAAGAAGAAGAACAAGTCCTTGAGAAGGAACGAGTTTATATGGGAGATGTGGTTGGTTTAATGAGGTCCTTTCAGAGGATGTCAAAGGCCTTGATTAACTGATTAGATAGAGATGAGGCTAGAGCGTATGTACCCAGTGAGGGTTCACAGCACGCTTTAGCTGGTAGTGGTATCATTCACAGAGAACTTGAGAAGGTGAATTTTCCCAATTTTGTGGGTGCCATGGACGACTCAGCCGCTGAGGAATGGTTGGAGAACATGGCGATGTGATTTTCACTTCATGAGTACACCTCCAACATGAAGGTTCGCATGGAAGTCTTTCAGCTAAAGGGGAGCACTCTTATGTGGTGGAATACGCTCTTGCCTCAGCTAAACATGGTTGTCTAAGACGTGTCATGGGAACTATTCGAGGAATGGTTCCAGGAGAGGTATTTTTCATAGGAATTCATTGAGTGCCAGCTCAATGAGTTCAACGCCTTACAACAAGTTGGTCCTATGGTGCCAGAGTATGAGGCCCGATTCATGGATATGCTTAGGTATGCTCTGTATCTGAACACGAAGAAGCTAAAGGTCAACACGTTTATGTTCGAACTTAAATTAAACATTCATGCAAAGGTGAGAATCCTAATTCCTCAAACATT
This sequence comes from Picea mariana, assembly GCA_032191745.1. NCBI lineage: Eukaryota > Viridiplantae > Streptophyta > Pinopsida > Pinales > Pinaceae > Picea > Picea mariana. Next base: position 17,191 of record JASDQU010435979.1, read on the forward strand.
GTATGATGCAATCCAAAAGTTCCTCATAGCTGAGGAAGAGTTGACCAGTGGGGGTCACAGAAGGACTCCTGCAAGACCGACTGGACAAATGACAACATGAGCACAACAACATCAGACACCATCTAGACAAACATCAGGGTATCGAGATATGTCTAGAGGACCCATGTTCATGAAACCATGATGATCGAATCCTCAACAGAGGACTCCCTATAGAGGACCACCGCATCAACAACAACAACAACGTCGCCCACAACAACAACAATTGAGGCCATTTCAACAGAACAAACCAACATCTCAGGCCAGTAGGCCAACAGCTTCTACTTTTGGGACCAGGAGTACTAGACCGAAGACCAGATGTTGGACATGTGGAGAGGCACATTACCAACCAGGTTGTCCTATCGAGAAGGCCAGAGAAGCTGGGTCAATAGGACACACTATAGTTGGAGATTTTGGCAAGGCCCACAAGATTCATGCAGCGGTGAATAATCGCTAGGCCAAGCACCAGTCCACTATGCTCGAGATGTCTAGTACAATCGTTGACCAAAATTTTAGTATTTTGATAGATCTAGGTGCTACATAGAGATTTATATCTAGTGTAGTGCTAAAGAGAATCAAGGTAAAGGCAGTCGAGAAGGACGAGTTTATATACGTGGAAATGGATTTGGGTGCCAAACAAAAGGTTGGAGGAAGGGTTACGGACTATAGCATTAACTTGGAAGATTTTGTAACAAGGGCCAACCTATATGTCACAATCTTAGGATCTTATGACATAGTGATCGATATGGACTTGTTGGAATCACATGATGTGATACTCAACTGTAAGATGAAACCATTAAGTTTGACAGATGATGTGGGACAAAGAAGAGTGATCGTAGGAAGAAACCAGGGAGTGTCCTTGAGGTTCATTTCTTCCCTACAACTACAAAAGATCATGCACAAAGGATGTAAGGTAGATGCAATCTTAGCGCTAAACGAAAGGGGCGAGGCAGAGGGATTAGAAAAACTTCCAGTAGTACAAGAGTTTGTGTACATGTTTCTAGAGGAGTTACCAGGTTTTCCGCCCAAAAGAGAGTTGGAGTTTACCATCGAATTGAAACCTGGAACTGAATCGATAGCAAGAATGCCTTATCGAATGTCAATGCCTGAGTTGTGGGAGTTGAAAATGAAATTGAAGGAGTTGTTGGACCTAGGACTTATACATCCAAGTGTGTCACCTTGGGGTGCGCCTGTTATTTTCATAAGAAAGAGGGATGGATCATGGAGAATTTGTATTGACTATCGTCAATTGAACAAGGAGATGATCAAGAACCAGTATTTGTTACTAAGAATAGTCGATTTGTTTGATCAAATGAATGGTGCGACGATGTTTTCAAATATCAACCTGAGATCAGGATATCACTAGTTACAAATTAAAGAGGAATATATTCCTAAGACGACATTCAAGACAAGGTTCAGACACTATGAGTTTACAGTTTTACCATTTGGATTGACAAATGCCCCAGGGGTATTCATGAGTTTGATGAATGGGGTGTTCCACGAATACTTGGAAACATTTGTTCAAGTATTCATTGATGACATACTGATATATTCTCAGACAACAGAAGAGAAATACAAACATTTAAGCTTGGTACTATAGTGTTTATGAGAAAAAAAATTATACGGGAAATTGTCAAAATGTTCTTTTACCAATCAAAGATTCATTACTTAGGGAATGCTATATTCGGTGAAGGTATCGTTATGGATCCAACGAAATTAGAGGCTATTATGGAATGGACTGCACTAACAAATGTACAAGAAGTATGCAACTTTATGGGTTTAGCAGCATATTATTGATGGTTCGTTGAAGGTTTTTCGAAGATAGAAAATCCGATCACGGAATTGCAGAAGAAAAAGAAGAAGTTTTTATGGACTGAGAAATGTAGGGAAGCATTTCAAAGACTCAAGGAGTTGTTGACGAAAGTGTTGATACAAAAGTCCCCAACATGAACAAGGAATTCTTGGTATGTACAAATGCAACCAAGGAAGGTTTAGGCGGATTATTGATGCAAGACGATTGAGTGATTGCTTACATCTCAAGAAAATTAAGAAAGCATAAGGAGAACTACGCAACGCATGATTTGGAGTTATTGGCCATTGTATCTGCCTTGAGATTTTGGAGACACTATCTGATTGGACACAAATTCGAACTAAAGATGGATCATTGTGGACTACAACATATATTTACGCAAAGTGACTTGAACGCATGACAAAGGCATTGGTTAGAACTACTTAGCGAATATGACTTCAAGACCATGCATATTCTCGGTAATACCTCTTCAGATGAATCTTGAAGAAAATACTCTAGCATTATAGAGAGACGATGATTGGTACAAGGAAGTTAAGGTGAAAATTGGACAAGACCCCATGATGGTACCAAAGTGTGAAGGTTATACATTGGACAATGATGGATTGATGAGGTATAACAACAAAATTTATGTACCACCTAATGATGAATTGAGAAATTTGATCTTAAGCGAATATCATAGAGTAGTGTACATGGCTCATCCAAGAGTCACGAAGATGAAGGAATATTAATCCTTTATTCTTTTGGAAGGGAATGAAATCAGACATTGTGAGTTACATGGCGAGATGTCTAGAATGTCAGCTAGTAAAATTTGAACATAGACATCCGCCAGGATTATTACAGTCACACGCTATTCTGGAATCGAAGTGGGAGGTCATTTCGATGGACTTTATAGTTGGATGGACATTGATAGCAAGGAGACATGACTCGATTTTCATGGTAGTTGACACTCTGACTAAGATTACACATTTTATTCCTGTACGTATGACATATCATGCGCCAGACATAGCTAGATTTTTTGTCAATGAGGTTGTAAGGTTACATGGTGTACCAAGAAGGATCATATCCGATCGAGGATCAATGTTTATAGGACGATTTTGGACCAGTTTCCAAGAGGCTTTGAGAACACAACTGAACTTTAGTACAACGTATCACCCTGAGAAACATGGGTAGATAGAAAGGATGAACCAAATTTTGGAAGATATGTTACGTATGTATGTAATGGACCAATAGAAAAATTAGGAGGTTTTTTTTCCACTAGTATATTTTGCATACAACAACATCTATCAAAGTACCATTAAGATGGAACCATTTGAGTTTTTTTATGGGTGACCATGTCGGACGCCATTGAGTTGGGATCAACTAGAGGATAGGGTCCTAGTGGGACCAGAAGTGATCTAAGAAATGGAAGAACAAATGCAATCTATAAGACAAAGGATTAAAGAAGCACAATATCGATAGAAAAGTTATGTTGATGTGCATCACGTTGACCGCATCTATGAAGTTGGCGACCGAGTTTTCTTGCGGGTGAAACCACACAAGAGTTCGATCAAGTTTGGAAAGGGTGCTAAACTCTCTCCTAGGTTTGTGGGACCTTTCAAAGGTGTGGAAAATAAAGGACTCTTGGCCTATCGACTAGCCTTGCCTGATTCTTTGGGGCATATGCATGATGTTTTTCATGTATCTATTTTGAGACATTATGTTAGTGATCCTACACATGTGATTGACATGAGTTCTTTATAGGTGTTAGATGAGGGTGCATTCATAGAAGAGCTAATATGCATTATGGACCATCACATTCAACAACTATGGTGTCGAATACTCAATCAGTTCAAGGTCCAGTGGGACAATTATAGTCCACACTCGGCTACATGGGAGGACACATATGGTATGTGCCAATAGTTTCCTTACTTATTTGATAGATTAGACATATAGATATTGTCAGACACTTTTATTACTGCATTTTATATACTGAACAACTTCGGGACAAAGTTTAAAACAAGAGGGGGTGTATGTAACATCCCACTCTTGCGAGCACATGTTATTGACTTATTCTTTGAGGACACTTGCGTGCAAGTGATCCGGTTATAGTACATGGTTATTTGTTTCGCTTATGGATTTTTGTGATGATGTTGATGGTTTTGATTTATTTGCATTGATATATATGTATTGACAGATGTTATTGATGAGTTTACATGAGTGTGCAGGACACGATCTAGATTCTAGATGTCGTTGACATCAATGGACCTCCTTGGACTCCAAATTGAATCAGGGAGTGGATTGTGTTTTGTTTGAGTATTTCATTTTACGCATATGTGCCAGATGATTGATTTAGTATGATTATGTATATGGATCAGTGACAGTGTTTTGTTAATGAATGCAGGCTGGCGAATTCTTGCTAATCTGACTCACATAAGGAGTAAAGGGGCCATGTAGATAAACCAATTATTGAGGGAGATGTGTGGCAGCGTCCCTGTCATAACCTACTAGCACTCCCATCATGGCTCGAATTGTAGGTTAACGATTACCTAGTCCGAGAGGTCCATGATGTCGTGAGGGAGGACAAAGACAGTCTCTCATGAATATTCTAAGAGGTGCACAATAAGGCAGAGTCCTTATTCCTTAGAAGCCCTTAGTCTCTCACCAGGTCGCCCGAATGGAATGTTGACTCCAGGGGTTGGACAACTACCACAACCAGTGAAATGTGAGTCACACCCTTGGAGAAAAAAGTGCATCTTGAAGGGCACATCATGTAAATAAAGCTTAAGACAATGAATCTAGGTGGCCTAGAAAACATTGAAAGAATAATTATAAAACTTGAAAAAACTCTTTAAACCTTGTCAGATATGAATAATTAATGAATAATTTATTAATTATAATTCCCATTAAAAGTATAAGCCTCTTAAAAAAAAAATTAATCCCAAGTCTAAGTTTTTGTAAGAAGGCTAAACTAAATTATTAACTAAATAAAAAGAAAGGCGTGAGGTAAATCGATTTAAGAATTAAGAAAAATGAATTAAATTTAAAGAATTGATATAATACACATATGTGAAAGAAAATACCAAATTGGAATTTAAGATAAGAAAGGAATAAAGCATGAGAGAATATATGTACGCATAGAATGGTATCTAGAGTCTAGGTACCACTAGACTAACTAGAAGAAAACTCATATTTTAACTATAACTCAGATTTAGTAAGGCACCAGTCATTAAATCGGAATATGGGGAATAAATAGACAACTGGGAGCGATTTAAGGAGCGCGTTTGGAAAATTTGAGGGAAATTGACTTTTAATTAAATTAAAATATGCAATTACTTGTGCAACTTGGGGAGAGGGTGACAAGTGTAAGAGGGGAATAATTCTAATTTATTTAATCAAAAAAGAAATTAATTGTGCATGTGAGGAGGTGTCAGTAAGGAATTTCCTATAAAGAAAATGTTCTAGATGGGAAACAGAGGACATTGGTTATGGGTAAAGTTATACTGCCAAAATCATTTGACTAGTTTTACATGTGAGATTCGGGATACTGAGCTTCAGAGAGAGTGGCAGATTTACCTTGCGAGGCAAGCTTGGAGCTAGAGAATATTTTGGTTTTGTGTGCATGGCCCCTTTATGACTCAGGGGGATAATGAGCAAGAAGAGTACCCTTAGCATTGGCTGGGAGGTACCGGTGAAGTCTCTATGATTAGAAAGTAGGGGGAAAGAGGGAGCGCCACTTTCTGAAGATCACCTTTAACTTCATTGCCTTCGGTTACAGTATTCTCGTCGAGAATTGTATTTGTATTAAGTTAAAATTTTGTATAGGGATTTAGATATTATTGAAATTTGTAATGGATTTCTAAAATAGGGGTTGGAAAGTCTCCTTGATGTTTTTGTAATATAGAAGAGAATTTCAGAATCGGCCATAAAATTTCAATCTGAATTGTTATAAATTATTATTAGTTGTCTACCTTTTTTCAACCCATGAGATTTCACTTGTTGCTGCAATTTATATTTATTACACAAATACATTGGGACTTAAACTCATGCATGATTGCTATTGGTTATCGGACCTGCCCCGAGCTTCTTAAGACAAGAAGGCTGCTAACTAAGTGTCGCCACAAACATTTTGGAAACTATAAAAATAAATAAAAAATAAACAACTTAGAATCTTGGACCAAATCTCCATGCTAGATAATTTATGTGATACACATAGTACGATGTTCTAGTTTGTTGTTGTTGGTTAGCATTTCTGGAAGCATAAATAGTTTATTGATTAGATGCGATGTTGCAGGAAAAGTGAATGCATGTGATATATTCTCTAGAATGTACCCAACCATGTGATTGATTAAAACAAAATCCGATCGTGCCTCTAGGTGATTTCCTGTGGTTGAGTGTGTAGAGGTTTGATTTACTGTTGTGGGCAGAAAATATCCCTCATCGAAAATCTCCTTTTATCGATTGATCCAATTTCCAAGTTGTGGAGAAATTTTATAGGGGTTTTATTGTTTCATTGTAAGACTTAAATGATCGTTGGACAAGTTCTCCAACACTTAAAATGACTCCTTGTAGCATCAGTGTGTTGTGTGTCATCCCTGTCAAAGCCTTGAACACATGAGGCCTGATTTACTTAGTACACTGTGTCATGTGTCTATCCCTCCTCCTAGTTGTTAGACTTGGTGCCTCAGTCGCTTGTCAATTGACGAAGGCCTACATCTACTCCCTTGACTCTTTTATTTAAGAGAAATAGATTTAAAAACCCTTACCTATGAATTTATGTAAAAGGGTTCTCCCATTGTTCTTAGGTTCGGTCATAATTGTCAAGTTGTGTTGGTGTCATAATTGTTGTTGTCTATTGTTGAGAAGTCGGGTTTTGAGTTCTGTAATGTAATATATATACCATTTTGGGAATTAGAGCTCCGCGACATGGGTCCAGAGCCAGGAGTCTGTAACAGAGAACTACTTTGTATATCTGAGGTTGTGTTGAGCACTCAACACACCCTAAAAATCCTATTCACTTTTTGGGTACCACTTAATCTTTGCACTTTATTAATTCGATTTTCTTTTGAGAAATGTTTTTTCTTTGCTCATTCTCTTAATGCCCA
>JASDQU010435979.1:24137-45442 GCA_032191745.1 Picea mariana
GTTGTGTTGAGCACTCAACACACCCTAAAAATCCTATTCACTTTTTGGGTACCACTTAATCTTTGCACTTTATTAATTCGATTTTCTTTTGAGAAATGTTTTTTCTTTGCTCATTCTCTTAATGCCCATTAGCTATTCGTTTTTTTTTAACTTTGTGAAAATACATGAAGTAAAAGGGCTTAACACTTAAATAAGGAATAAACATCCAAAAACACTTTGCCCGATGCGCTAAGGATTTGGCATCGAAAGGAATTAAGAAGTAAAAAGGAATCACTCGGTAAACCTCAATCGTCGAGCGTCGATCTCCACCGGTATCAGCGAAAATAATTTTTGTTTCATGACAAGTATCACATACGGACCTCGCTGATAGTCGATCCCCTTCAACATCGATAAAAGGTGAAGGGAGTAGACGTTAACGAAAAAAGAAACGATATCGCCAATAGCCGATACCCGACGTGCTTGTCGGAATCGAAGAAGACCGAATCACGATGAACATTTTGACCATGATAAAGAGTTCTCCCCAATCACTGATTCCTGAAGCGTTTCAACATCGAGAATTTTAGAAGAAGCTACTCCCAAGAAAAACATGCGACATGTTTATCCCTGATCGTCGATCCCCGATACCTTTTCGGCATCATCAACCCAGGTTTATTTTAGAACACACGACTTGAAGAAAGCCTCGACTCTGACTAATATGTGTGAATTAAGTCACTAATATTTAACGCCATGTGTCTTTCCTAGACTAGAGATATCGTACGGTCTAGATCAACCCCAAGTCACTTTTCCTTCCCCATGTCCAAGTCACACCTCCAACTTAGTTTTCCACGTCAACATCGTACGATGAAATCGATCGGCGTTGTAGGTTTTCCGCAAAAGTATATCAACGAAAGCATCCATAGCACATCATCGATCCCTGATCCACCCACTGATAAAGTGACACGATGGGATGTTTTAGCGCTAGATACAATTAGATTCTGAGATTTTAAGGGGTTAATTAATACTAAATCTCGCATTAGTTGCTACTTCGTGCGTGAATCAAAACAAATGTTTGAAATTACTGATAGAACACATCGCCCTCCATGCCTCTGTCATCAACCCATGATGAATTTAAGTGGCAGAGATTCGGTGGCAGATTTGTTTTGAATTCCACTCATCACCCAAATTAAATGGTTGATACTACAAGGTAATTTCTTCCCCGATTTAAATTATCTTGGTCCATTGGAAATGAAACCATTCTATGTGCAAAGGAGTTTCAGAGAATCTAGAGGAGTGTGATGAGCAATTCAAAATATTCTGAGATCCAGTGACTATCAAACAACCATGTTTAGCAAGCGTTACAAGTATGTACCAGTCTATGTATTTTTATGTTTTCACTCCATATATACATTTTATCCAGTGTTTCTCTATACGCAGGCCCTAAAGGATTGATTTCAATTGCAGGAACAATGCCTCCAAGAAAGAAAACTACTAGGCAATCATCGAGGATGCCCAAGGTGAAAGAACCAGAGGTAGGAGAGGGCTCTTCTTCAAAGGCAACAAAAAAAATAGAATTTTCTCCAAGACCAGAACCAGTTATTAAAACATCTACAAAGAAGGTTTTCCTTCAACCTCCGGCCTTTGGAGACACGGAGGAAATAACAGGGGCTAAGATGACACTCCCACATTGGGGAGAACTCTTAAAGAAGATTAACTAGGAGGAATTTCTTGAATACATCCCACACCGTTATCCGTATGTGAGAGCAGTTGACGAATAGGTATTCTTGAATATCCAATGGTTGTACTTGCACATGGTAGCAAGCAGAACCCTGGTGTTTCCTATATAGAACCGTTTCAATGGTTCATCGACCACATGAACAAACAGAAGTGCTTGATAAACGATGACAATGGTGGGTGTNCGCCACCATGATGCCATTACCTAGCTGGTGTCATGGTGGCGAGAAGATAATAAATACATCAACCGGACCTCCTGCTAGTACCAAACAACCAACCTAAGAGAACCATACATCTTCCTAATGGCACTCATCTGTTGGTTGTATGGGGAGAAAGAATTCTCCAGGTTTTCAGAGTCGTGGATGCCTTTAGCATACACGGTAGCTATCTCTGGGAGCCATCATTTCCAAGCAACTAAGCATCTGCATACAACAAGCTCAGACACCAAAAGAAGGGGAGACTCCAACCTTCTACATGGCATCATACTTGTTAGATGTCCTGTGTGTCAGAAACATCTTTGCCGGCATGAACCTAATCCAGCACGTCATAGAGCTCCTGGTCCACATATATTTCATCATCTTATGGGAGAACAGGTTTAAAAAATCCTACTCCCTCATCTGCGGTGAATTCATCGCACACATCTATTTTATTCTTTTCAAGAAATAATGTCCGAGACTATCTTCTACGGCCAAAAAGGTGATATCAAAGGTCGATCACTGGTATCTAGACGAACGCGATACCTACATTAGGGTATTCAGGGCCACCGAAGCACCTCATCTCCTACCAGTACATGTCCTTGACCAGCTTTTGGTGGGAGAGATCTTCTACCAGACCATCCTGGAAGGTTACAATGCTACCCTGGTCAAAGATAGGAAGTGAGAGTTTATACCTTATGGATTCCATGTAGGCTTCTACCTAGTGAAAGACACTACTCAAGCCAAGCAGGAAGGGATGACCCATTTAGAATTTTGATTCCAGAACAGTTGATTCCTCAAGCATGAACCAAAGGGTCTAGTCCTAAAACATGCTTCTCAAGTGTCGTCCTGTTGGCCATATGCCCACGACAAATTCGAAGACAAAATATTCACATAAAATGCCCAGGAATGGGGTGAGGTGGTGGCACAAATGGCTGATCCAAAAATGACCAAGTTCAAAGCCATTATTTTGGATGAACAAAAAAAAACCATTGAACAATCGGCTCAAGATTCCCTCAGAGCCAGAGAAGAAATGATAGCAGCCGAAGCAGCAGTTCCCCAGGTAGTGGTCGAAGGAGAAAAGATTACTCTGGTAGCCCTAGTGCAAGGTAGAGGTCTCCCCATGGATTAGGATGTGCGAGAGAGGGGGTTACTCATGTTAGAACATGCACAACGAATAATTAATCAGCTGCAAGATGACCTGGAACTCATAAATATGAGAAGGCTCTCTGCCGAAAATCTGGATGAAACCTAGACAGGCCCAAGCGGCTCTAAATTCATAGACATTGATGAAATTACTGGGTTAGACGACCTTGAATTCACAATACCACTAGATGGATCACCGATAGGTGTTTCGGCTCAGCCAAAGACATTGGGAACATCAGGGAGGACAAGTGCATCAAACCCCTTAAGCGAGATGATAAAAATATATGATGATGATGAGATCTTAGAGGTATCCCTTGTGACCCCCATGCATATCGAAGAGGAAAACTATCTAGAGAAGACATATTCCCGAGTTCCAAACTCTCGAATTTAGGGGCTCCCACAAAATGAACAAGAAGTCGAGAGTGTCTTAGAAACTAATCTTCCCAATGTACCGGAGACCCAAGTGGGCAGTTCAAAGGATGAGCCAGGGGCAGGTGAACAAAATGAAGAAGCTCCACAACAGGAAACCGGCATCTCAACGGCTGATGATCAAGTAAGTATTGAGCCTACCCCCGATGCCTAATTTTCAATTAGTACTCAACTCCCAGATGAGCAACAAACAGAAGATAAACCTTCAAAAAATAGGGAGGAAGTTGAAGAACCCAGTCTTAAACAAATATATACCATCAAGAGTCTGTGGAATACACTCACCTGGGGGGATCAACAAATTCCTAAACAGGTGGATGAAGTATCTTACATACATGCCATCTCTTATGATCGGAAAAGGAAAGTTATCGTCCAGAGAACCACCAAGAAGAGGAGGATCACTTTGGATCTATCCTCATCACCACAAAGGAAAACTTGATCAACACCAAGCATGCTAAGACATCCGAACTCATCAGCACAGGAATGGCGATCACATATGCCACCCTAGATAGAGATAAAAGAGATGAAGAGGAGTGGGTTGTTGCTCTAAAGTAATTGGAACATCTGCACCACTTGGAGAAATACTACTAGGACACCACATAGGCCATGGTGTACCTAAGGATAAAATTCAAGGAAGCCTACAACAAGTTTACAAATGAACAACACCTATTCACTGCAAGGATAGTTGAGCTTCAGGAAGACACCCTCATGGCACTTGCAACATGAAAAGATATGGATAGGTGGTATGAGAAAGTGCAACAAACTGTGCAAAGAATCAAATATATCAGCATGGTGCAAAAGGGCTGAGACATTGAAGAGCACGACGTTCGGGTGCTCATGGAAAGCAGTGTCCACCGCATAAGAAAATCGACCGAGTATTGGGTTAAAATGTCTCGGGAACCCCACCAAGAAATTCAAGAAAAATGGTCAAAGTGTGAGAAAAGATGGATCAACATCAATTGGGTAATGAAATACATCAGACTCCCCAAATTTGGCACACCCGATGACTTTGTCAACTTGCGCGACATAGTCAAGTTGCACGTCGAGCAAGACTCATCATGGGCCGAATAAATAAAAAAGGTGACATACACCACACCAGGACAAGTGCGATAGTTTATGGAGCACCCGATCAAAGTCTAGATCTATTGCAGCAGTTAAGTACCAATATATTCAAGTATCGGGCACAAGAGGTGGAGATAAGAGAGGTTTACTCGGCCCCAATGTAACAACATAGATTCTTGTATGCCAACACATGTGAGGATCTATTCATCAAGTGGTCGGAGTATGAGAAGAGTCACCCACTTAAGTGATATCTTGAGATGACTCTTAGAAAACCTAATCGAAGAAAGCGCCATGTGGCTAGTTTGTTTTACTTAGTTGCACTTTAGTAGTTATTTTTTGTTAAGAGTGTGTTATAAATAGGGGGATAGATCTATTAGAAAAGGTTGATGGTTGTTGTAAAGACCCTCATATTTTGTTTTTTTAAGAACTATTTTAGAGCTACCTTTAATTGGGAATTCCTTTTGGGACCAGAGACAAGTTTGTGTTTTCATCAAATGTGTGTATGATTGGATGTGGAGAAGAACTATTTCTTATTTCGTCTCATGAATGGATGATGTAACGAGTAAGAGCTACTAAATTTGTTGATAGGTTATCTGATTCCATGTTTTACAGTTCTTGTCTTAATGATGAAAATAAATCGTTGTGTGTTATTATGTGATTGATGATCAGAGTTGAGTGAATTATTTTACTTTCCATCGTTTATTGCATATGTGTTTTCTTTTGATAAATTGTATCTCAGTCAATAATCGGGATACTTGCACGATTAACATATTAGTACTAGGCCTGTGGTAAAGGGTCATTGTCTGCATGCTAGAGTGAAAGGGTTATCCCAAGCTCAGCCTCTTCTCCAATAGTTATGTTTTTTCTAGCTTTGTCACTTAGTTGGTTTATATTGTCTTCATCTTATATCAGTCCTACCTAAGAAAAAATACAAAAAGATAACATTTGAACTGAAGGAGAGAACCTTCAAAAGAAAATGTAAATCCCATCAATTATTTCAGTTGGATCGCAAGATCTGGAGAACTATTCCACTATTAAACGTTGCATAGTCTAATTGGGCCTCAGCAACAGGTTTGGTTCCCACTGTTGAGTTCAAGGGATTTAGGATCCCTCAATAGAATTGATGCTAGAAGAAGGGCTCGAAGAATGAATGGATGAATATATATTTTGCATAATATTACAGAAAGCCTGTAGATTCAAAACATCCCACATGCATGGCTAGTCATTCCCAAGACAACCCGCACACATTGAGTACTCCCAAAATGAGTAACTCACCACATCACAAGGAATAAAAATTGTTCCCTGGCATACTTTACGCTCTTCCTCATGAGCAATTGAATGAATTCAGAAGAATCATAACAGCATACGCTCGACAGATCGGTGCACTACCCTTAGATTCGTTACTTCCTCAAAGAAAAAAAATAAGCAAACCAGTGGTCGAATCTCTGGACCAGGTTTTCATACACATAGTAGAAGACCTAATAGATTTCTCCCTCACTGAAATTGAACATCCTCTTAATCTAATCCCTTAAACACAAATCGATAACTTCTCTGATCCCAACGAGTTTTCAGAAGAAGAAGGGTTTAACTCAGGATTTGAAGACATGGAATATAACCACGACCACAATGAAGAAAGGGGAAAACCACCTCAAAATAATCAACCTTGGCTGGTGAGATATGCTCTGGCCATCCCTGGACGAGTACATAACCTTCCCCAACACCCAAAGAAATTACTTCCTAAATTTGAACCTGAAACTTGAGGATTTCCCAAAGACCATATCAAGAAATTCATATTAGTCATTAGAATTATGAATGTCCAACATGAAGACATGGTTTATCGGCTATTCCCCTAGACTTTAGAGAATTCAGCCTCCACTTGGTATTTTAACTTACCCATAGGATCCATAACTAGTTGGACGAAGTTTCAAAAGTACTTTCTAGATAAATTTGCAGAAGAAACTGCTATAGGAGTTTTGATGGCTAAGTTATTCGTCGCCACCATGAGTTCAAAGGAAAGAGTCAAAGAATTTAATTGAAGATTCACCACCATATTAAACAAATTCCATCCCGAGGCTAAACCTACTCAGGAGTTGCAGATCGATGTGTACGCTAATTCTCTCCCAGCTTCTATTTCCATGTTTATGAAGAGGGCCACCAAACCAACCCTAGCTGAGAATTTTGAAGAAGCCAAAACTATAGAATTCCAAATGAAGGGATGTAAAGAAGTCCAGGTCTCCTTAGTTAAGAAAGAAGTTCCACCTCCTCCCAGGAGAGGATTGTTGCTTACTAGACCTCCAGGTAAACAAACAGAACAAGCTCCTAAAAAGGGAAGTGGGGACATTGAAGACCTACAACGCATGGTCAAAAAAATATCAAACGAAATCGTAGACATGAAGAGAATTGAAATGGAGGGAAACTGAGGCTAGAGGCCCTATAAACCTTTCTTCAAAAGAAATCCTCCTTTCAAAGCAATTGAGCCTCCCCTAACCAACTTAAATATTGATCTGGGGAATATAGCATCTGACTCTTACTGTACCTATAATTAGAAGAACCACTCTAAAAGAGACTGCCCTCAATGGATGCATGCCATGAATTTGATGGCCAACCGGTTTCTATATGGGTTCTCCCTAACCAAACAACCAAGTGGATCAACTATAAATATCATCGATCAGGAAGAGGTTGATCCACTAGAAGAAACAATCATGTTGATATGGGACCCTGATTTACTTATGCCTTCTGATGACCTATAGGAAGTCCATGAACCACCCACAAAAGTCTTGGTTGTGAAAACACAAAGCAGGGGTCAACCGGTCTCAAAAAACCTTTCTACTACCTACAATTCAGGAGGAAGATTAGCTCCCAATCACCCGAAAGCATCTTTTGCTCCCCGGAGAAACCCTATAAACATCCATACATGAGAATCGTCCAAGCCGGATTACAACATAGTAGAAGATTTGAAGAATTTGAAGGCTAATATATCAGTTATGGACATATGTAAAATCCCTTAGCAAAAAGACTTTTTGTTACAAGCTTTGAAGTTAGTAAAAAATCCCACAACAAGCACTGACCAAGAGGGGAGTCTAACTCCCATAGACCCAAGGAATAAACCAACTGTGAACACATGTTCTGAAGATAAGAAGGGAAAACCTTTTGTTCCACCATTCCTTTTAACATTTGAAGTCTTCAACTGAAACCTCCATAATTGTTTGGTCGATTCAAGAGCATCTTCTAATGTTATGCCTGTTGGAGAAATTTTTATTTTCATCACACTAGTTTAGTGGGAGTAACACTAGTTTAGTGGGAGTTAATTGAATAGTTCTATTTTAGACTTTCTAATATTAAACCATCACTATTATGCATGCATTCGTAATTATAGGTTGTCATTGCCTATATGAGTGAAGATCACTCACTCATTGATTAAATCATAATATGCATTGATTCTCATTATTCATTGTGTATCTCTCTTCCTTTTCTTGATAATATTTGTTTGTGTATGCTTTAGCTAGATATCCTATGTAGGTTTCCATGAAACACTGACATGGTATCAGATCTATGCTTATTGGAGAAAGCCAGACAAGCCAAAGAATAAGGAAAATCGGAATTTCGGCGAGCTAAATCTATTTCCGTACCTTTCAATAGTTATTTCTCCAAAAGTATTAATGTTTTGAGGAAATGGTTCATGTGGGAAGTAAATCGACCCATTTTGCAAGTGGGTTTTCAACTGTTTGGCGATATTCCTCACTGTTTTCTTATAAAGTAATATAGAAGATATCCTCTTGAAACTGATACGAATCCATGGTCGTACCTTTCTATAGTGATTGCTCCAAATATATTACTTTTTTGAGGAAACAATTCGCGTGAGAAGTAAATCGACCCATTTTGCAAGTCGGTTTTCAACCGTTTGGTGAGATTCATCACCGATTTCTCAGAAAGTAAGTTGGAAGATCATCTCTTGAAACTGATAAGAATTTTCACTTAAAGTGCCCTTTCTGTCGTGATTTCTTAATTTTTCACTTGCAGACTAAGATTAAATTTTTAGGGGTTCTTAGAAACAATGGGAGAGATGGATAGGAAAAATATTATACAATCAAACTTGGTTGTAATCCTCACACCATACAATTATTTTGATTGGAAGCCCAAGGCAAAATTCCAACTTAGAAGGAAAGGACTGTATAATTTGACAATGGCGATAGAAAGAGAACCTACATCAGCGGTTGAGAAGATGAGATGGACGAACCGTAAGGATGAGACCACAAGACTAATTTTTGAGTTAATATCCACTGATATATGGTTTCATTTTTCCACATGAAATACTCCAAACGATATCTGGACCACCTTGGAAGGACTCTTTGGAAAGAAGGATGAGATGTGAGGTCATATGTTTGAGGTAGAGTTGAATACCTTAGACCCTAAAAGTTTTGATAATATATAAGATTTCTTTACTAAATTTAAATCTTTGATTTTGAGCTTGGTTGAATGTGGTATTGACAAGTCTACACAAGAGAAACAACTTATTCTAAAAATCTTGGCCAAGCTAGGACCAAAATACGTTCTATATGTCTCCAATTTCCATTATGGTCTTTTTGGAACAAATTGGAAAATTTCTAAGTTGGCTTAGTTCATTGAGTCTCTTACACAAAAGTAGAAAAAACTCATACAGATGGACCTTATGAAAGATCCCAAAGCACATGCACTCACCATGCATAATGGAAAAGGGTCATCCAAAAAGAACGAGAAGGAGGGATATTCCAAACCCTTTAATGATTCTTCATGTTCCAAAGACTCTTTAGATTCCAAGAAGAAGAAGAAGGGAAAGCAGTGCACTTACTGCAATAAACTGAATCATGAAGAATCTACATGTATGAAGAAACAGATCGATTTTATGGCACAAGCACTTCAACAAAACAAGCTTTGAAACTTCATTCCAGAGGGAGTCAAGAAGAAGAAGGAAGAAGATCCTTCTCCTAAGAAAGGTAATCATCATGTTTTGGTTGCAATTAATTCCTCATCTGATTCATGGATTATAGATTTTGGTGAATCCCATCATATGGTGGCGAAAGATGAAGTTTTCTCTTCCTTGAGTCCATGCTTAAGACCCCCTATTCTCATGGGGGGTGATACTCCAGTAGCAGTAGTAGAAGAAGGGAGAGTGGAACTCCACAATGATAGTTTTGATAATGTTTCACATGTTCCAAAGATTTCTATGAATCTTCTCTCAGTTTATCAGATCACTCAGAAAGGTAAAAAGGTTGAATTTACATCAGATTCAGTTTTAGTAATTGACATGCATGACAATTCCATTATTTCAATTGGTGAGGTGGATCACAAGTCAAGGTTGTATAAATTCACTAATTTTTTCTGATGATGACTCCTCTATTCTACTTACACATAAGGATAGTAATTTGCATGCACCTCCAGTGCAACATGCATATACTCTTGTTCTTCCATCAGTTTTAGACATCAGAGATGATTCCATACACTCAGATTTTGTACATGGAAATAAGAAGGTAGTACAACTAGATAAGAATCCAGCACCGAAGCTTCAGGAGATGCCCAAGAAGACACAAACCACGCTCCATGCAACAGGCAACCTTGCAAGGAATCCATTGGATTTGAGGATGACTTGATCTCATCATGAGGATCCTTCTCATGTACTTCTAGCTTCAAAACCTGCAATGCCCATGCATTGCTATATGTTTCAATCTATTGATCCACAGAACTACAATAGGGTTGTGGGAAATCCATTATGGAAAGAAGCCATGTAGAAGGAGCATGACTCACTCCTAAAGAATTAGACTTCACATCTGGTTTCACTTCCACCAGAAATTAATATTTTTAGGTGCAGATGGGTCCACAGGATCAAGAGGTACAAGGCTAGACAAGTTTCCAAAGGACTTCATCATATCCATAAATATTTCTACATCTTCACGAAGACTTTCAGTGAGCAGAAGTTTCAGACTTTGCGGGATCGTCTTGCAATGAAGAATGTAGTTGCCTAACAACTGCCATTTTCTTCTTTTGATACATTATCTTTTGAGAGTGGGTTTTGTTCCCACGTGGTTTTCCCTCTTTCCTCATTTTTATTCAATGTTCATTAGTTTCATTGTACATGAGTACCTAAAATGGCCTAGTAGCCAGGACTCATTTTTTACTCCATAGTGATGTTCAGGGGGGGTGATGGAGAAATTTCTATTTTCAGCACACTAGTTCAGTGGGAGTAACACTAGTTCAATGGGAGTTAACTGACTAGTTCTATTTTAGACTTTCTAATCTTATACCATCACTATTATGCATGCATTCCTAATTATAGGATGTCATTTCCTATATGAGTGAAAATCAATCACTCATTGATTAGATCATAATATGCATTGATTCTCATCATTCATTGTGTATCTCTCTTCCTTTTCTTGATAAGATTTGTTTGTGTATGCTTTAGCTAGATCTTCTGTGTAGGTTTCCATGAAACACTAACAATGCCCTTGTCTATTTGAAAAAAATAAATGTTGTTCCTCTCAAAAGAGATAAACATGCAATACAACTAGATAGAACCCAGGTGAAGGTTATGGGAGAACTCAAAGATGTGATGATCATAATAGCGACTCACCCTAAATTTGTGCAAGTAATTGACATTATCATAGTAGATATCCCAAAAGCTTATGAATTATTATTAAACTGAGATTGGTCTGAGAAGTTAAATGGGTATTTCAGTACGAACTGGGTGCACCTTTGGCTACCATTAAAGGGACACAAAAATATGTTCAGAATTGATAGGGAAAGATATCTAAAACATACTGTCACTGACCTAGAAACCATAAACGAACCTTCATCGACAAATTTCCCTGTGCTAGGCAATTATTCCTGTGATTCCTACTTCGGGAACTTCTCCCCTCTCTCATCTGATGTCCCTCTTACTCAAAACTCCAAAATAATTTTTCTAGAGGAATTGTCGACTACGACAGAGGAAACCCTCTTCTTCCAGGAACCTGCGTTCAAAA
Source organism: Picea mariana (assembly GCA_032191745.1). Taxonomy (NCBI): domain Eukaryota; kingdom Viridiplantae; phylum Streptophyta; class Pinopsida; order Pinales; family Pinaceae; genus Picea; species Picea mariana. Next base: position 35,671 of record JASDQU010435979.1, read on the forward strand.
TCACAGAACAAATAGAAGGAAAAGAGGAAAGTGATGGGAAAGAGGAAGCTGATACATTTTTCCCACAAATTTTGACCCTATATTTTAATGGATCTAAATCACAAGAAGGTTCAGGAGCAGGGTGTATCCTCATTAATCTGAAGGGAAAACAACATTTCCTGTCCTGTAGACTAGAATTCAAATGCACAAATAACACTGTTGAGTATGAAGCTCTAGTATAAGGGTTAAAGAAATCCATAGACCTAAACGTTCAAGAATTCAAGGTTTTTGAAGACTCTGAAATCATTGTCAGACAGATAAGGAATACTATACATTGCAATTCTCCACACCTGAAGAATTACCAACAGGAAGTCCACAAACTGATAGAGCATTTTGAAGCTTTCAACATTAGAACGATTCCCAAAGCGAAAAACATTATTGTTGATTCTATGGCCACCACTGCTTCAAGGCTATCACCTCTAGATGATTGTGAAGCCTCTCGGTTCACTGTAGAACTGCTATATAAACCCTCAGTGCCCAACAAAATTTCTAATTGGAAGGTTTTTGAAGGAGACAAGTAGATTATAAACTTCCTGACCAATCAGGACAATTTTAAAGACTTGGCCATTGATGATGAAGTATTCCAGGAACAATCAATGGAAACTGACCCTCATACAAATCAACCAACTGACAAATCAAAGTCTCACATCATACCGAAGGAAATAACTAATTTAGAAAACCATTTTGACCTAAAAGAAATATTTAAGGGGTCAAAAAATGCGAAGACCGGTAGTTCATGTCCCATGCATGAAACTGTAAATCTCGGAACCCCAAAAAACCCAAAAAATGTAAACCTTGGCAAGACAATATCCAAAGAAGAAAGGAAGTCTTATCTCAAACTTTTCAGACAATATCAAGATATCTTTGTGTGGTCCTATCGAGATCTGAAAACTTATGATACCCGTATCATTCAACACATTATCCCTTTAAATCCTGAAGTAAAACCCTTCCAATAGAAGCTCCGAAATTATCACCCATCCCTGGAGACCCTCATGTGTCAGGAGCTAAAGAAATTGTTAGATGCCAAAATTATCTTCCAGGTTAGACACTCTGCATGGGTAGCAAATTTGTTTTCTGTAAGGAAAAATTATGGGGAGATCCACCTATGCGTAGATTTTAGAAACCTTAACAGAGCTTCAGAAAAGGAAAACTACCCAGTCTCATCGATGGAGCATCTCTTGCAGACCGTATCTGGCTCCAAAATTTTCTTCTTGCTGGATGGTTTCTTAGGTTACAACCAGGTTCTGGTTTCAGAAGAAGACCGTTTAAAAACCACCTTCTGAACCAAGTGGGGAACCTTCCCTTATAAACGAATGCCTTTTGGGTTAATCAACACAAGTGCAACCTTCTAGAGGGATATGGACATAGCATTTCGGGGACTAATTAACAAGTGTGTATTAGTCTACTTGGACGACGTGACTGTATATTCAAATAACAGAGAATATCACATCCAACATTTAACCTAGATTTTCGAAAGTTGTAGAAAATACGACATATCCTTAAACCCTAAGAAGACTATTGTTAGTGTTGAAGAAGGTAAATTTTTAGGCCACGTTATATCTCAAGAAGGAATTCGCATAGATCCATACAGGATAAAGGCTATAGCTCAACTTTCGTTACCTCACAAAAAAAAAGCTATGCAATCGTTCTTCAGGAAAATCAATTTTGTGAGGAAATTCACCCCTCATTTCACGGAAACTATCAAACCCTTACAAAAAATGATTCGTAAAGATGTTGAATTTAAGTGGGATGATGAAGGAAATAAGGCCTTCAGCAATATTAATGCAGTGATATTTCAATCCCCAGTGTTGCGAAGTCCCGATTTCAACAAAGATTTTTTCCTCTATACTTTCACCTCCGACCAATCGTTAGTCGCAGTATTGACTTAGAAGGACGATGATAATAATGAGTCCTCGGTGTTGTTCATAAGCACTAATATCTAGGGGGGTGAACTAAATTACCCTTCTATAGATAACCAAGCCCATGCAATATACAAGGAAGTAAAACACTTCAAATCTTACATCCTCAAGAACCACACCATAGTAATCGTGTCTCACCCTACAGTATGATCCCTATTTACTCAAGATGAGATGGGGGAAAGAAGAGGAAATTGGATGGAAGTGGTCCAATAATTTGATCTAGGACAAGGGTTATGCAAATTGCCAGCTGAAGCTTAGGACTAAGTAAATGAAGACCTCATATGGGAGAATGAAATGGCATTATGGTGTGGTAAAGCTTCATAAATCTCCCCAAGGCAAGAGTCTTGGTATGAGAAATTGAATTATTTCCTGCACCATGGGACTTGCCCAGAAAACCTAAACCCTAGGGAAAAGAGAGCTCTCATGTTAAAATTCACACAATATCGCCTCATAAATTCAGTATTCTTTCAGGTTAATTATGATGGGGTACTTTTAATATGTCTCGAATGTAAATATGTAGAAACAGTTCTAAAGGAGCTCCATGATGGTCCTGCAGGTGGACATTTTGCATGGGACACCACCGCTCATAAGATACTGAGAGATGACTATTATTGGCCCACTTTGTTCAAGGACGCCTACACATACGCTAGAAACTGTAAAACTTATCAAATAAGCACTAGGAGGGAGAAGAGAGCAGTGGTTCCACTCCAACCGATGACCATTTCTAGGAATTTTGAGCAATGGGGGTTAGATATCATAGGGGAAATTACACCAAATTCTTCAAAACAACATAAGTACATACTTACTGCCACCAATTATTTCACAAAATGGGCAGAAGCCATTCCTCTGACTCATGTGAACGAGACGGTAGTAATCCAATTCATAGAACAAAAATTAATCACAAGGTTCGGTGTCCCTTCTATCCTTGTTTTTTATAATGCAACTTACTTTTCTTCCACCCTATTAATGGAGTTTGATCTAGACAAAGGAATCATAATTAGATACTCCTCAAACTATTATCCACAGGGAAACAAAGTGGCAAAATCAACTAAAAATAACTTAGTAATAATATTAAAGAGAATAGTTGCAGACAACCAGAGGAATTGACATAATGCACTTCATAACGCTTTATGAGTCTATAGAGTCACACCCAAGGAAGTTGTAGGGAATTCCCTGTACTTTCTAGTATACGGGTAGGAAGCCATTCTCCCGAATGGGATTTATCTTCCATCTCTTCAACTTGCCCAAGATTCCAGAGGGCAGCCCTCATCAGTCATGCAACAAATAATTGACACCCTGCTCATGCTAGAAGAAGAAAGGGAGAAATCCAAATCAAAGTTCATATCCCATCAACAGATAGTTAAAAGGTGGTTTGATAACCATAAGGCTAAAGAGAAGAATTTTGAAGTAGGAGACTTGGTCCTAAAGTGGGATAGAGAAAATGAGCCTAAAGGAAAACATTCTAAGTTTCAGAACCTATGGCTCAGACCTTTCCAAGTGGCCGAGAAGATTGGGTTAGGCACATATTGATTGTAGAATCTGAGGGGGGAACCTGATGCTCTCCCAGTGAATGGCCAAACCCTAAAACAATATATTCATAAAAATAATTATCTCTTATGTTTTATATTAGATACATTGTTTACACATTCTTGTTTTATCTTTTTGTGATTGTGCTTCTGAGATTTTGAAATATTGTGTTTATCAAGACAATGGTTGACCTCAAATCATGTGACATAGAAAAATCTATTCCTAACTCGTCACTCACATACAAACACAAGAAACGTCGAGGAACATGTGGTTGTTTCAAGAGATTCTCTATCTAACTTGCACAGATGAACACCTTTGGAGAAATGCAGAAGTGTCTGCTTAGTGGTCTGTTAAAACCTTAAGGGAAAGATGGTAAGTTGGAAGGGACTACATGCACTTCAAATACAGAGATAGTGAGTTTCACCTTGACCATATCATTTATGAAAATAACAATTGTCCTCCTCTCCCACTTGCTCAGGGCATCCTGTCGAAATAAAAGTCAACTATATCAAATGAGTGCACAGTAGGAGAGGGTATGTAGATATCTCCATCAGGGCTATCGATGCTCACTGGCAGTAGAGCAAGGTTTGTGACGTCAGGGTGACTTTGTTGGGGCTATGGACGCTCGCTGGCAATGGAGCAACACCATAGAAAATGAATAAGGGTAACTAACAGGCATAGTGCCAGTGAATGCTTTACTAGACTCTTGTCAAAAGGGGGCATGAGTAAAGGTTAAAGGAAAAGAAGGTGGAATAAAGGTTAAAAAAACACACAGGTAGGCCCAGATGCATCAACTGGGGAAATTCCAAATGCAAGGGTAAAAGAGGCTCTAATGAAAACCAGTTAAGTTTCTAATCAGCTTTTGCATCAGTCGAGCCCAAGGAAGGAACAAAGTTTCTGCTTTCGCCCAGTAAGTCGCCATTTGTTGAGCACTCAACACACCCTAAAAATCCTATGTCAAATTTTCACTTTTTGGGTACTACTTAATCTTTGCACTGTCTGAATTCAATTTTCTTTTGATAAATGTTTTGTCTTTGCTCATTCTCTTAACACCCATCAGCTATTCAATTTTGTTTAACTTTGTGAAAATCCATGAAGTAAAAGGGATTAACACTTAAATAAGGAATCAACAACCAAAAACACTTCACCCGACGCACTCAAGATTCATCATCGGAAAGAATTAAGAAGTAAAAAATAATCACTCGAAAAACCTCAATCATCGAGCGTCGATCTCCACCGGTATCGGTGAAAATAAGTTTAGTTTCACGACAAGTATCACATACGAACCTTGCCAATAGTTGATCCACTTCGACATCGATAAAAGGCGAAAGGATTAAACGTTAAGGAAGAAAAAAATGATATAGTCGATAGTCGATACCCAACGCGCTTATCGGAATTGGAGAAGACCGAATCGCGACGAACATTTCGACCATGCTAAAGAGTTCTCCCCGATCACTAATTCCCGAAGAGTTTTGGCATCGTGAGTTTTTGAAGAAGCTACTCCCAAGAAAAACACGCAACAAGTTTATCCCCAATCATCGATCCCCGATACCTTTTCAACATTGGCAACCCAGGTTTATTTTAGAATGCTAAAGAAAGCCCCGACTCCGACTAATATGCATGAATTAAGTCACTAGTCTTTAACACCATGTGTCTTTTCCAGAATGGAGAGACTGTACAGTCTAGATCAACCCCGAGTCAGTTTTGGTTCCCCAGGTCCAAGTGACACCTCCAAGTTAGTTTTCCACGTCAGCACCATACGATGAAATCGATCGGCATCAAAGGTTTTCCGCAAAAGGATATCAATGAAAAATTCCATAGCACATCATGATCGCTGATCCACCCATTGAGAAAGTGACATGATGGGACGTTTTAGCACTAGATACGATTAGATTCTGAGATTTTAAGGGGTTAATTAATACCAAATCTCACATTAGTTTCTACTTCGTGCGTGAATAAAAAAAAACATTTGAAATTATCGATAGAACACATCACCCTCCATGCCTCCACTATCAACCCACAATGTATTTAAGTTGCATAGATTCATCGGCAGATTGGTTTTGAATTCCACTCATCACCTGAATTAAATGGTTGATACGACAAGGTAAGTTATTCCCTGGTTCAAATTCTCTTGGGCCATTCTAAATGAAACCATTCTGCATGAAAATGAGTTTCAGAGCATCTAGAGGAGCGAGATGAGCAATTCAAAATCTTTCGATATCCTATGAGTATCAAACAACCAGCTTTAGAAAGCATTACAGGTATGTACCAGTCTGTGGATTTTTATGTTTTCACTTCATATATACATTTTATCCAGTGTTTCTCTGTATGTAGGCCCTAAAGGATTGATTTCGATTGTAGGAACAATTCCTCTAAGAAATCCAAGCACTAGGTGATCGTCGAGAACACCCAAGCTGAAAGAACTAGAGGTAGGAGAAGGCTCTTCTCCAGGGGCAACAAAACAATTAGAATTTTCTCCAAGACCAGAACTAGTTATTAAAACATCTACAAAGAAGGTTTTCCTTCAACCTCCAGCCTTTGGAGGCATAGAGGAAAGCACAAGGGCCAAGATGACACTCCTACATTGGGGAGAACTCTTCAAGAAGATCAGCTGGGAGGAATTTCCGGAATACATCCCTCACAGTGACCTGTATGTGAGAGCGCTCGACGACCAAGTATTCCCAAATATCCGACAGTTGTACCTTCACATGGTAGCAAGCAGAACCTCGGTGTTTCCTTGTATAGAACTGTTGCAATGGCTCATCGACCACACAGACACACATAAGTGCTTGATCAATGATGACAATGGTGGGTGTGTCAGAGTTTTCCTTCTAGTGTAGGTCCAGAAGTATTACAAGCTTAGAGACCTAGAGGAGCAACTGAACACTAATTTCATCGTTAAATTATATGAGTTCCATGACACCAGTCGGGTAATGGCCTAATGGTGGTGGGAAGATAATAAATACACCAACCGAACCTTCGGCTAGTACCAAACGACCAACCTATGAGAACCATACATCTTCCTAATGGCACTCAGATATTGATTGTATGGGGAGAAAGATTGCTCCAGGTTTTTGGAGGCAAGTATGCCTCTAGCGTACATGGTAGCTATCTCTAGAAGCAACTTCAACTAGGGATCCATCATTTCCAAGCAGCTGAGCATATGCATACAATAGGCTCAGACACCAAACAAAGGGGAGACTTCAGCCTTCTACATGGCATCATACTTGCTAGATGTCATGTGTGCCAGAAACATCTTTGTCGGCATGAACCTAAGTTGGCATGTCACAGATCTCCTAATCCATGTATATTTCAGCGTCTTATGGGAGAACAGGTATAAAAAATCCTACTCCCTCACCTTTGATGAATTCATCGCACGCATGTATTTTATTTTTCAAGAAAGAATGTCCGAGACTATCGGCTGTGGCCAAAAAGGTGATATCAAAGGTAGGCCACTGGTATCTAGACGAACACGATACCTACATTAGGGTGTTCAGGGCCATCAGAGCACCTCATCTCCTACCAGAACATGTCCCTGAATGGCTTGTGGTGGGAGAGATCTGCTACGAGACCATCCTGCAAGGTTACAATGCTACCTTGGTCAAAGATAAGAAGCGGGCTATTATACCTTATGGATTCCATGTAGGCTTCTACCTAGTGAAAGACACCGCTCAAACCAAGCAGGAAGGGCTGAACCAATTATAATTTTGATTCTAGAGCGGTCGATTCCGCAAAATGACCCAAAGGTTCTAGTCCTAAAAAATGCTTCTGAAGTATCGTCCTGCTAGACATATGCCCGCGACAAATTCGAAGATGAAATATTCACAAAAAATGCCCAGGACTGGGATGAGGTGGTGGCACGGATGGTTGATCCCAAAATGACCAAGTCAAGATCTATGAGTCTGGATGAACAAACAACAATCATAGAACAATCATCTCAAGAGGCCCTCAAAGACAGAGAAGAAATGATAGCAGCCGAAGAAGCAGTTCCCCCGGTAGTGGCCAAAGTAGCAGAGATTTCCTAGGTAGCCCCAGTGAAAGGTAGAGGTCTCCCCATGGTTCAGCATGTGTGGGAGAGGGGGTTACTCATGTCAGAACATGCGCAGTAGATAATTGATCAGCTGCAATATGAATCGAACCTCATAAATATGACAAGGCTCCCTGCTGACAATATGGATGAAAGCCAGACGGACCCAAGTGACTCTGAATTCATAGACATTGATGAAATTACTGGGTTAGATGACCCTGAATTCACAATGCCACCAGTCGAATCGCCGACATGTTTTTCAGCTCATCCAGATATAGACGAAACATCAGGGAGGACAAGTGCATCAAACCCCTTATGCGAGATGATAAAAATATATGATGATGATGAGAGCCCAGAGGTATCCCTTGTGACCCTCGTATATATCGAAGAGGAAAAGGAGCTAGAGAAGACATCTTCTGTAGTTCCCGAATCTCAAATTTAGGGGCTCCCATAGAATGAAAAAGAAGTTGAGAGTGTCTTAGACACTGACCTGCCCAATGTACCAGAGACCCAAGCAGACAGTTCAAAGGACAAGCCAAGGGCGGGCGAACAAAATTAAGAAGCTCCACAGTAGGAAACTGATGTCTCAATGGATGATGATCAAGTAAGTATCAAGCCTACCCACGATGCCTCAATTTCAATTGGTTCTCAACTCCCATATGAGAAAAAAACAGAATTCAGGCCTTCAGAACACAGGTAGGAAGTTCAAGAACCCAGTCTTGAACAAATATATACCATCAAGAGTACGGAGAATACACTCACCTAGGGGGATCAACAAATTCTCGAACTCATGGATGAAGTATCTGACACACATGCCATCACTTATGATCAGAAAAGGAAAGCTATCGTCCAGAGAACCACCAAGAAGAGGAGGATCACTCTGGATTGCTCCATCCTCATCACCACGAAGGAAAACTTTATCAACACCCAGCATGCTAAGACATCCGGACTCATCGGTGAAAGGATGGTGATCATAGATGCCACCCTAGATAGAGATAAAAGAGATTAAGAGGAGTTGGTTGCTTCTCTAAAGGAATTGGAACATTTGGGCCATTTGGAAAAATACTACCAGGACACCACACATGTCACGGTGTACCTAAGGAGCGAATTCAAGGAATTGAACGACACCTATTCACTGCAAGGGTAGACAAGCTTCAGGAAGAGACCCTCATGGAACTTGTGACATGCAAAGATATGGAGAGGTGGTACGAGAAAGCACAACAAGTCATGGAAAGAATCGAATATATCAGCATGGTGCAAAAGGGCCGAGACACCGAAGAGCACAACATCCAGGTTCTAATGGAAAGAAGCATCGATCGCATAAGGAAATCAACTAAGTATTGGGTTAAAATGTCTCGGGAACCCCATCGAGAAATTCAATAAAAATGGGCCAAGTGAGAGAAAATATGGATCAAGATCAATTTGGTAATGAAAGATATCAGACTCCCCGAGTTTGGCACACCCGATGACTTTGTCGACTTGCACAACATAGTCAAGTCACATGCCAATAAAGACTCATCATGGGCCGAAAAAATAGAAAAGGTGACATACACCACGCCAGGACATGTGTGACAGTTTATGGAGCACCCAATCAAAGCTCATGTTGTGTTGCAACAATTAAGTACCAGTATATTCAAGTATAAGGCATAAGAAGTGGAGATAACGTAGGTTTACTCGACCCTAATGGAACATCATATATTCTCATATGCCAACACATGCGAGGATCTATTCATCAAGTGGTCAAAGTACGAGAAGATTCACCCACTTAAGTGATATCTTGAGATGACTCTTAGAAAAAATGATCGAAGAAAGCACCATGTGGCTAGTTTGTTTTACTTAGTTGCACTTTAGTAGTTATTTTTAGTTAATAGTATGTTATAAATAGGGGGATCAACCTATTAACAAAGTTCGATGGTTTTTGTAAAGACCCTCATTTTTGGTTTTCTTAAGAACTATTTCAGAGATGCCTTTAATTGAGAAGTCCTTTTGGGACTAAAGACAAGTTTGTGTTTTCATCAAATGCATGTACGATTGGATGTGGAGAAGAATTATTTCTTATTTCATCTCATGAATGGATTTTCTAACGAGTAAGAGCTACTAAATCTGTTGATAGGTTCTCTGATTCAATGTTTTACAGCTCTTGTCTTAATGATAAAAATAAATCGTTGTGTGTTATTATGTGATTGATGATCAGAGTTGAGTGAATTATTTTACTTTCCATCGTTTATTTCATACATGTTTTCTTCTAATAAATTGTATT
>JASDQU010435979.1:71213-106367 GCA_032191745.1 Picea mariana
TTATGTCAAGATTCATCTTATACAATGGTTATTCTTCCATTCATGGTTAATGCACAGTATTATAATATCAATACAAGTAAAGTTAAGCATGCACAAATACAAAATATCTGATTTAACATCCACATACACAATTAACACATACTTAACACACATATTTAACATGGTTCACCCAATTCTGAGCTACGTCCACAAAAGTTTTACTTCTCTATTATATTATCTTCTATATTGCGCTATGTGCTACAATGGATTATTTATTATCACGTCCCATCTCATCTACCATTCTTTTACAATCACCAAATATCTATTTTGTCTGACCCCTTATATATTTATACACGAAGGCTAGGGTTACAACCTTATGAAATCTCATCGTGACTTGGTTACAACTCATGCTTGGTTGATGAAAACTCATCATAAGTTGGTTACATCTCATGATCCATTGGTGAAAACTCATCATGAGTTGGTTACCACTCTCTTCTTGGTTGGTTCTTTCCTTCTTTTTTGCTTTCTTGTCCCCTTCTTCCTTTTATTTCTTGATTTTCTTGATATTCTTTCCAATTTTGTTTCATCTGTGTGCCTTTTCGTTTGTGCACATTTGTTGTGTACTCTTCTCCTATATACCCTTCTTCTCCATAATTAGTGTTTTTATCAAAATTACATCCCAAAATTTCATGTCCAATAGGCCCACAACACTCACCTATGTCTTGTCCCAAGCCACTTAGGCCTATTGTGTTGTGTTCCTCCATGCCTCAATCAATCTCTGGAGGGTCTCCTATGTTTTCTATACCTCTGTTGTGACTACGAATTATTTTCTTAATATTTCCTCCACTGCTTGTGCGGTCAAAGTTGTGAGCTTTACCTCAGTGTCCTGTGCGGCTAAAATCATCTTGTTCTATGTAGTGGCCAATTCTACAAGTACCCTAAAGGATTTGTATTACAAGGGCCCTATTTTATGCATGATCCTCCTTTGTTCATCTTTCATCTATCCCACATCATTGTACAACTATCTATTTGTGATGATTTTTGTCATGCTTTCTAGAGATGGAAAGGTATTAATGTGTTCATTTTACAGGTGTGCTTTCTTTTGTGTTCTCTTGATATTATCTTCCAATTCTTTTAGATTTGGGTTCATTATAATCTCGGTCCAAATATGTGTGCTATTGTTTCACATCCTTATGCATTCTTGTTGTAATATTTTAATTTTTTCCATTGATGTATGCGTTTTCCTTTCCGTTTGTTCCCTTTCTTCAAGTGGTGTCCCTAGGACTATGTGCATTTCCAACTCTGTGATCCTCATGGGGAGTCATGTGATGAATTATATGATCTTTGACACATTTTCATCTATCGTGGCCTAGACTACCATTGGTAATTATAGGAATGTTTCTATAAGTTTAAGACTGTCGATTGGATCTTCTACGCCATTTGTTTAACTTCATCCTTCTCTTTCAAGGTTTTCTCTTCCTTTTCTTTAGCCTCACTCTTCTCCTTGCCTGTGAGTTCCACTTGTTCTATTGTGAAATTTTATTGTAACGCAATGGTGTATTCCTTTTGCAATTTTTTCTTCTCTTCCTCTACTTTGACCAATTCACTAAATACAATGTTGGTGCAGATTCATAATTCCTATGTGATACCTGTGTGCAATCCCTGTAGTGATTATGTTGGAATCAACAAGATGATTAGGTCCAGATAACTTAGCCCTTTTACTTTATTTTTCATTTTGCGTGTGGGGAACCCGATTACGTCTGTTGAAATCTTGATCACTTTGAGCTTTGTTGTTAGTTGTGATGATGCTGAAGTCTGTGCTTCTTATGTTGGACCTGTTGAGTTGCCTTGCATCTGAGGCTTTCTCTAGTTCTCATCAGACTATCTCCAAGAGCTATTATATCTTCAATAATTTCTCATGCACTTTCTGGAGAATTTATCCATGTTTCTTTGTGGATTCTTTGATTATATATTCTAAGGCATCCATTACTTGGTAGCCAATTCTATCCATATCGTCATTGGTAAGGTTATATACATGTTGTTCTTAGTGTTCCTTTTCCTTCTTGCATGCAAATGGGCATGCACCTGTGTTATTTCTTTTCTCTCCTGACTTAGGTGTTGGTTGTTGGGTTTGTTATGTTGATGGTCTAGTGTCACGTGTATCGCCTGTGCTATTTCTTGGATTGGTTTCCCCTACACTATTTCCTTGAGTAGTTTCCCCTATGCCATTGTGTTGTGATGTGTCGTTGCAACTAGGTTTCCTTGTCTCAGTGTCTATGGTAGGGACCTTCCAATCTAGTTCCCAATCCTGCATGACCAGTTGGCTATCTTCTTCTGTTATCTTATATTTTGTTTGAAACTATTATTCTCTTGGATCCTTCTTGGATTTGATATACATATGGTAGCAGTCTTCTTGGAACTGCACGAATGGTCCATATGCTTCCACCAACTAAGGTGAAATGCACAGTGTATTTTTAATACACTATCGAACCACATCAACATAAAGAAAGAAATTTTGTGTTGTTGTCTATTTGTCTCTTCTTGTTTGTTGAATACCAATTTCTATTACTTTATTGCTAAGCATGGCTTCCCTCTCAGCCCCAATAATTGCACATCCTCCCATGTTGTGAATGCAATAAAAATTAACATCCAAAGATAATGAAATTTCATTCCTTTGTCTTGTGCCTCGATATAGTCAATGAGGAACTGGTTAAGTAGAAATGACGCCTATCTCATCGTGGTTCCTTCTACACTTTTCTACCGCACATATCACACATGCTGGCACTTGGTCCTTTATGCACTTTCGTAACAACTTACATGCGATTGCATGTGTCGCAAGTCTAATGGTTGGGTCACAGATGCTTGGCATGTCAAGGTCACACACCCCTCTAACTGTGTGAAACTTCTTTCTCATTGCCTCAGATAAGGCTCTGTTAGTCCTTTTATCTGTGAACAATGGGGTGGGATATTTCACCTGTGTTGGTAACCCTATGATTCTTACTATTTATTATGTGCCTATGGATATTGGCCTATCCAACGACATGTACCCTCCACGTACACAAGAGAGGAGAAACTTTACGCATGCATTTATTTCATTTCTACATATGAAGTGTGGGATGTCGAATAGGTTGAGTAGGCCTACTCACTCCAATCCTATGTCCCCAACCATTGGAACTGGTATGCTTTGTTTTGTGGTTGGGTCGAATTTCAGCTCTAAGTACTGGTGGGGTGCAAGTTCATGGAACTTTGTCATGTCTTTGATGTCATGGTATGTATATCTTAGTTGGGGCACCTTTCCTGGCATATGTTCATTGATGATGACTCCCTATAGTATGTTTGGTGTCACCACTGTGTAATCCACAACTCTTGGTAGTGTTACTGGTGGGGCACATTCATTCCTTGGTGGTAGGTAGTCACGGGGAAACGTCGGCCCCTATGATGATGCTCCTGAAGTTTCCTCAATCCCGGTTTCTACTGGTGATTCTTTTGTGTGAATCTTCCTAGGTACGGTTTTTGATGATTTGGGTGGTGCCATGTCTATAACTTGGTAGTCATTGATAGTTGCTTCATCTTTGTATCTCATTTTCGGCTCTATGTTCTCATTTTTGCATGTAGTGCTAAGTAAAAATAGCCCATGTTTGGAAACCCTAACCACTTTTGTACCCTCCTGCTAGTTGTTCAAGTCAATTCATGCCTTCCCTTGTTGTCCAGTCTACCATTATTGTGATGGAAGGGTGCATTAATGTTGTTTTATTACTAAATCGGTCATCATACTTTCACCTCATACTACCATTCTATCATATTTCTTGGTGGAATTTTCTATTTATGTTTATACGATGGATTTTTCCCTTTTTTATTATCTAGTGCATTTTTCTCTTTATGACTTGTCAGTACCACCTTGTAGCCGTCGTCTCTTACTTTTTCATACTTTTAACGGTCTTATCCTAATTCAGTTGCGCAACTATGTTGGCTGCTACATTCATGTATGAATTATTATTTTTCTTTTGCGTCTGATTTCCCTAGTTGGCATAGTGTCATTTCCTTCTGTTGTTTGCTTACCAATTTCCATGTGCTTTTTTTTTCTCTCTATGTAGCTCATCATATTGCATCAATTGTTGACCCACTCTATAGATTTTTAGTTGACTCCCATTCACCCATCCTTTCAAATATTCTCTGTTGAGTGTTTCTAAATGTGAAACACCTGTCTTTGTCACATCCTTGATCATATATGGACATAACCGATGCATTCAGAACTTCCCTGGATGCTGCAAAAAATTACTATCGTATAGTAGTGCTAAGTCTCCTGCTTGGAATTTTTTTCGATTTAATGTGTCGATCGTGCCATGCTTTTTCTCATGCCTTTTGAAATTGCTGGTGGAATCCTATGATAAATTTGTCCTCCTCAAGCTACACTAATTGTGATAATCTTTCCTGTATTGCGCAGGTCTCTTATAGATCAGTGATAGCTGCAATGCATGAGCTCAGTATGATAAACTCCATAGGAATGAATGATTCCTGCCCATAGACTAGTCTAAAAGGTGTTTTCCCTGTAATATTTTTTCTTGTGGTCCTATATTCCCATTGAACTGTAGGAACCCTTAAGTCCCAGTCATATCTTTCTATTTTACAGATCTTTTTCAGTGCATTCTCTAGAATTTGGTTGAATGCTTCTACTATACCAGTGGCCTGAGGGTAATATGGTGTACTCTTCTAGTGGTGAAATTGGAATTCATCAGTCANTACAAATATTTTCAATACATTCTCAAATAGGAAGTGTGCAACAATCTCTGTGCTACAATATGTAATTGGTGTTGCTTCTTCCCATCTAGTCAGATATTCTATCGCAGTAACGATATATCTAGCCCATGATCTTCTTGTTGGTGGGTTAATTGGTTCAAAAACATCTATCGCCCATTTATCAAAAACCTGTAGAGTAACTTGGGGATTCAAAGGAATCTCATCCCTTTTGGATGGCTTTCCCACCCTTTGGAAAACATCGCACATTTGGTAGTATTCTTTATCATCTTTGTGAAGTGTGATCCACAAGAGTCCTTTGCATAAAATATTTTGTGTTGTGGCTTTACCTGCATAGTTTTCTCCTACTATTCCGTCATGTTCTTCTGTGAGTATCCTGGGTCTTTCATGTTTGACTACACATCATCTTAAGATTCCTTCTGCACCTAATTTATATAAGCTTCCTGCAATTAGCTAGTAGTCTTCTTTCTTTACTACTAATTGCTTCGTTTGTGCCACTTTCATCATGGATGGAGACATCCTTGTACTTAGGAACTGTACAATATCTACATAGTAATTTTCCACCATTTTGACTAAAAATAATGGTGCATCTGGTAGACTATCATCCACGTTCCCCACATCCTCTCCTGAAAGTATGCGTGATAAGTGATCTGGTCCTACATTCAACTTACCTGGTTTGACTATCACTTCAAAGTCATATTCCTAGAACAATAGTAGCCATATCCATATTCTTCCCCCTAAGACTAGCTTGTTGACCAAGTATCTTAGTGTAGAATGGTCAGTATACATCTTAAAGTGTGAACCTAGCAAGTAATACCTGAACTTTTGTAGTGCATTTACCATGGCCAATCCTTCTCATTTTGTCGTTGTATAATTATTTTCTATTGTCAACAACTTCCTGCTAGCGAATGCAATCGGGTGATCTATTTCTCCCTATTTCTCCCTCTCCAGTTTGTGATAGAACTACACCTAATGCTATATATGATGCATGCACATGTACATGTAACTCCTTTCCCCAGTTTGGGAATATCATGATCAACGCAGTCACTAACTTTTATTTCAATGTATCTAATCCTCCCCGACACTTCTCATTCCCCTGGAACTTGGATTATGTTTTCAACAACTTCTCCATTGGTGTCATAATCTATGCATACGCTTTGATAAATTTCCTATCATATCCTATGTGGCCCAGTGTTTCTCGCAAATTGTTAACTGATGTTGGTGGTTGTAGGTCCAAAATCACCACAATTTTAGTCGGATCCATTATTAAGCCTTTTTTACATACTACATATCCCAACAAGATTCCAAATGGTGTGCAAAAAATGCATTTATTCAAATTTAGTGAGATTTGACATTGTCAACATCTATCTAACATCAATATTATAAATTCGATATGATCCATTGTTTGTTTCTTAGTCGAGAGTTTCTATTCTCTTTCCTAGCAAATTCTCATTCCTTTTGTCCTAGACATTCAGTGATCTCCTTCCTAGTCGACCTCCAAAACATCCCCTCAATTACAGATTTTGGGTCCTAGCAACATAACCATTTGTTGGCACGTAGTTGTAAGACCCTAGGTTCAAGTGATTTATACCAAAAAACCCTACAATGACTAGCCTGTTTTGCATCATCCACAAGCAGGTGAAGTCTCACCCGAGGTAGCTTTATGGGTACTGCAAGAAACAAGATTTTGCAACTATGAGGGAATGGGAGAACATCAATCTATTCATGACTACCAGATGATCTTATGCGCTAGATGCATTAGCTACTTTACTCTAATTACTTCATCTATGCAATTATATAAAGATTCATCTTATACAATGGATATTCTTCCATTCATGGTTAATGCACAATATTATAATATCAATACAAGTAAATTTAATCATGCACAAACACAATAGACCTGATTTAACATCCACATACACAATCAACACAGACTTAACACACAAATTTAACGTGGTTCACCCAATTTCAAGTTACATCCACAAAAGGTTTTCTTATTTATTATATTGTCTTCCTCATTGCACTCTTCCCTACAATGGATGCTTTATTATCACTTCCCATCCCATCTACCATTCTTTTACAATCACCAACTCTCTATTTTACCCTGACCCTTTATATATTTATACATGAAGGCTAGGGTTACAACCTTATGACAACTCATCATAAGTTGGTTACAACTCATGATCAGTTGATGAGAACTCACCATGAGTTGGTTACAGTTCATGCTCGATTGGCGACAACTCATCATGAGTTGGTTACCACTCTCTCCTTGGTTGGTTCTTTCCTGCTTTTTCACTTTCTTGTCCCCTGCTTCCTTTTATTTATTGATATTCTTTCCAATTATGTTTCATATGTGTACCTTTTCTATGCACTCTACTCCTATCTATGATTCTTCTCCATACTTAGTGTTTTTCTCAAAATTACATCCCAAAACTGCATGTCCAATAATGGTCAACATAATAGGTCAACTTGCGGGAGGCATAACTTTTTCATACAATCTCCAATTGATGTGTTTTTTTTCATTATTGGAAAGGTCTCATTGTGTAGAATAACATCATATGGTATTAGCTATGTTAGGAAAGATTTATCCCCCAAAAATTCCATTTGATACCTAAAAATTGCTTCAGAAGGTTTCAGGCCCGAATTTTCCAAATTGGGACCTACCACTAAAATGACCCTACAAGTTTATTCCTCCAATTTTTTCCACTCTGAAAGCATCGAGATAGATGAAAAATAGTATAATGATCCAATCCGAATTAGTATGACTGTGAACACTGACAAAATGAATTTTATGGTAATCAAATCCTAAAATATCACCTATGACACTTTCATATATGAAAACAATAGCTTGGAGGAAGTTCCTTCATACAAATATCTTGGAATTGAAATTCATCACGAGATCAATCGAAATTATAGTTTTTAGAAAAGGATAAATGAAGGGTGGAAATATTATTATACACTTTAAAAAAAGTGTACATTAGCAAACCTTTAGTTGTGGGATAAGAAACAACTCCTCTTTGATACTCTCATTACTCCAATTATCTAATATGGATGTTAATTTTGGGGATGCAGTATCTCTAGAGAATATTGGAGAAAAATAGAGTGGATCCAAAAGAATTTTATAACTTATAATCTCAAAATTAAAGAAAATATATCCTATCCTATCCTCCTAATTAAAGATATCCTTTCCTCTATTGAGTGCACATCCATGATTAGGTACTTAGTGTATAAGAACAATATAAGCAACATGGATGACAAGAGTTTCACCAAAGTTTCTTAAAAATCTAGCCAAAACCACCAACGACTCAAGTGGGGATACAATCAAGATGCCAAGCCTTAGTTAAATTATTGGGGAATATATGAAGATTTCGTTCTACAGAATACCAATAATGCTATAAATATAATTAAATATAAATTTAAAGAGAATCTATGGTCTGATAAAGAATTATAAGATAAAAGAAAGCTAAGATACTACAAGGAGGTGTTCAGCCATAATCTAGAAGATCAAAAGTATCTCTCAGTTCTAAATAGTGCAAAGAATATGAATCAATTGATGAAAGCAGTTAAAAAGGCCCATATGAAGCGATGCACATTCAAGCATGGGTTATTTTTTCTAGATTTTACGATGTTTAATTGGAAAGCTCCACAAGGCCACAAATTGCTTCAAATAGAGAAGGGAGGTGTGATTTCTATTATCTACAAACCATGGAAATCATAGAAAGTTATAAATAAACTTGAGTTTAATGACATGGTGTTCACTAAATCATACAACAAAATGATGGATGCGACTTGGTATTAGTTTTGGCTCCCAAACAATATTATCAACCACCATCACAATGTCTAAAACTTGAGGCTACAAATGATAACAACTATGCCAAGTCAATAATGGAAGGAGGGGATCATATAGAGGTGAATATCCTACCTTTCATTATCAATGAGAAGGCCATTAAAGAAGAGGTTGAGATCTACCTAGGTATGATAAATATAGATATGGACCAAGGAAACATTTTCTTATCTCGAAGAAAAAGATGCAGAAAAAAGGTCAAGGATTTTTATAAAGTACCCATTCTATTAAGAAAGTTTCAACCAACTAAACTTTTACTTGATATATATAAGAAGAAGAAAGAGTTGGTGCATAATCCACCATCTAGATCAGACTCAACCATAGTTCAAAACTATAAAGGATAGACAATAGGGGTCACCAAATCGTTGTAATCATACTTCAATATGTTGGACATATTGCAAAGGCCAAACAAAACTTATGGAAGAAAATAGGTCACTAAAGGAATCATAAAATAGTATAATTAATAATCAGTGGCCCCATTACCAAGAATACCTATACCCATGCACTTAAGAAGACAATGAAAATAACAAACTAGTTGCCCAAGTTCCTTAGTCTATCAACGATGTTGCAGTGCTTGCAAGTTTTGGATGAAACTCAAACAACTAATTTAACACATTATTCAATATGTTTTATGATGATAAGAAATAAATTAAGCCCACTAGTACGATACTTTGATGGGAGATACAAGAGTCCATAGAAGATATGCTTTAGGCTACATCAAGCCTCCAATGACACCAAAAATGTAGGTGAGGAAACAAAGAAGGTATGTGGAATCCACAACAAAGAGCACGAGAAGGAATCAAGGATAAATACAGAACCAGACCTACATTATACAATGAAATAATATTTATTTTTAGTTGGTGGAATTGGATATGAAGACCTTAACAAAATGTATGATCCCAACAAGAATTTAGTTGATTTAGAGATGGATCCTAGGCATGGAGGAAAATAACATGATCAAAGAGATGATAGAGGTTCCAACATAGAAATGGGACATGAACACCTGAGATAAATAGAGGACACCATGCATATAGAAGGTGTGAAATAAGTAAACACTTAACTAGTTCACATCAATGGGAACAATTGAGGTTCTCACAAATAATACTAATTATGTTGAAGATATACATAATAAGATCCAACAAAACTATGACATCATGCAATTTATCACAATAAATACCTAGTCGAGCATCTACAATGTTGTTGTAGTTAGACACCATAGGGAGAGAGGATGAAACAAGAGGTTCACACAATCACATAGAGACTTCAATGAAAAACATTAAACTTCTATCACACATGAACCCCTTGGTGGGGTTACACTCCACAACCTCACAATATATAGACATACATGTAATATTCAAAAGAATTGATAAGGACACACAAGGCTTTGGGCATGGAAATTTTCAACAGGCTCATTAGAGAATTTCAACTCAACTTATATATATAAAGGGACTTGCATATTTCACAAAATTAGTTAGGCCATGTTGCAAACAAAAGATATAATTTAAGGAAAAATTTTGCAACAGTGGTAGATCAACTTGAATAGGTCTATGAAAAATCATGCTCATGTGACCAATAATACAAGGAAAAATATTATAGGTCAATGCTATAAGTAAATGGGAACTTCTATTGATGTTATTGGATAGGTTGTGGGAATCCTATTATATATTACATCATCGAGCAACTAACCTTTAGAGTGAACTACATTTAGAACACACACAAGAAGATTCTCAAGTAAAATACTTAGTGGAGAGTATAGAGCCATTGGTAGCGTAGATGTTATAGGTAAGAACACAACTCAATGGTGTAACCAAGTATAGTATCGAATTACACCCATCAATCACTAATTTTTCAAGCATCAAGAGGGAAATAGTGACATCAATGGACACCCTAAAATGATAAGGTGAAACTACTACAAGTTGAAGTGATGACAACCTTGGATCCAATAGTTAGGAAACATAAATTGTATGAGATAAATGAGCTAGAAAATCAAATGGATCAAACCTTTACAGTTCCAAACTAAGTGCAACAAGAATTGTGTTGGTTGAGGCCAATGACTATGAAGAAATGTAGGGAATTACTACAACTCAACTCATCACAAACTTAGAACAAAAAGTGTAGATGAAATAAAGGAACAATAGTTCATTGCTAGAGCTCAAATACTCCCATCCAAATGGTTGCAATGGTTATGCACTTTAAAATAGTTCTAGGAAAAGGTGGTGAAGGTGGTCCTAGAGTTATCTGCTTCATTTGGAGCTAGAGAAAATCAAACAACTGAAGTTGACTCGAGGATGTGCCAACATGTGTGCTTGGGAATTATTATACCCTTTTCTTTTCTTGAAGACATGGGGGTTCCATCTTAGCAGACAACTAAATCTAGGTTGCACCACCTAGATTATAGACCATTGGAAGGAATAAATAGGATCAGGGGTCATAGGAAATGAGAGCTAGAATATCAGATCAAGATATTGACTTTTGAGGAACAAAGTGGTGTAAGACAGTAAAATGATAGATATGCATGAGCCAATGAACTATTAGATACCATTAGTTGCATTAGCAATAAGCCAATGAAATGTGTGAACCTTCCTACCTAAGGTCACATCTATTTATATGTAAATTATTTGGCCTATTTTAGGTTTAGTTTAGGTTGGACTATGAAGGATTAATAATGAATGTTAAGTTTGGTATCTTATGCCTTGTTGCATTCCTTTTGATGTAATAGAAAACCTGCAATAATGTTATGGTTATTAGTGAATATTACTATAATGAACCCCTTGTTTCAAATAATTTTCATGGTGCTAATGGTGTATTGTGATGAAGTGTTCTTTCTTATATTATAGTCTTCTATTTCTCCATCCTGTTATATATTTTTATGGATGGTTGCATCTCTATTTAATATAATTCATAATATAATGGTGGATCTAATGGTTAATAGATAAGTTGGATAATTCTTGAACTTTTTGGATTTTTAACAGTGTGAGAATTTCTTGAAACATTTCACAAAACTCTCAGACAATTAAAAGTATAGAAAATTCAAGCATTATCACAATCAACTGTGAAAACCTACATGCTCAGATAAGTTGGATGTTCTATTTGGTTACTATGAGTCTAGTGATAGTTGATCTTATCACATGTTAACCTTCTCCCTTAATCTTAAATCTTTGCAATGCACCTTGAGTGAGACATTTCCTATCGTCAGGAATTAATATGATGGTGCTACACTACAACCCCTTTATTTGACACCCATGTGGATCTTGGTCTACTCATTCGAGCCAACAATAACCTTAGTAGTATTGGAGTGGAATTCATAGACCTCATATCTATGATGGTAGTCCTTTGCACAAACAATCATCTTATTACAACCCTTTATTCAAGTGATGTCCTTAGTACAATCCTCTAACTGACAACATGGGGTATGAGAGGCCTAGGATAGAGAATGAGTCTTATTAGAATAGACAAGTGAATTGGAGAAAATAGATACTTGGCTAGTGGTCTTTACTACTCCATCATTTCCGTCTACAAAATAAGTCCTCTTCTCAATATTTATGACAATATGAAAATATTCTCCTAAGCCTCTCAAGTCATCAACAAAATTATTCTTTTTTGAGTCCTTACTCTTCTTTGCATTAGCATTGTCTCCTCCAATTTTATATCTAAATCCCAAGTAGGTGTATCTCTATTGATTCAATATAACATGTATTGAATAATGATTTATTATGTTTCTTATAGATTTCTTGCGACCGTTGTTTGTTATCCTATGCAGTACCTAAGGTTCCCTCTCAAGAATTACTTGTACCCCTTGGTTTCTAAAGGCCAAGAATCCAATATTGCTTATTTTCTTATCTATAAATTCCATGCTTATTTTATAGAAAATATATTCAACTTCCAAAAATTGTGTTTCCATAATGTAAGCCAATACTCCACTAAACAACAACATAAAATGGTCTAAATCCTTGGAAGAGGATATTATATCCTAGTTCATCAATGCTAATGACAAATACCTAAAAACTCCATTAAATGGAACATAAAACTCACAATGATAATCTAAATTCTAAGATTATTTCCTAATATAAATATCTTGAACCTATAAGTATCATGGCTTTATGTTTCAAATCCTAAACATGTCCTTGGATTTAGAGCAATGAGTAGATGGAATGAGTTTAATGTACTTGTTTTGCATTTTGCAAGACAAATTGACCATACAAACACAAAAACATGGGAGAAGGGACTTGTGTGTAGTGGATGAGAGTTAGTCGGGACTGAATGACTTAGATATATCTCAACTATGAATGGATGTGCTATCACATTCATGACATAAAATTTGTAAGTCAATAAATAAAAATATATAAGATCTTAAACATACAATATTATTGTAATATGTCCAATGTGCATAGAGGGGCCCGCCCAGGATCAAATTAGTCACAACTCTTAAATTCGTCTCTCATAACTAGTTACCTATATTCCATGATATCCAAAAGCCTCCGACCCTTCCAAAGTGAAAAGATACAAATTGAAGGAACAATATTTAGAAGGTTTATATCTAACCCTTACATAATGGGTTTAGTAGCCATAACCAACTCAGATTTTGATACGGGTTGTGAATCCAACTATATGATAGATAACTAGGACACAAGTTTAAAATATGGTTTGGGAAGTTATGAGGACTCTACATAAGATTGTAAGGTACTTATGCTTTTTTGAATTTTTTTTATTAGTAATATTATTTTAATAATAATATTTTATGAAGTTAAAAAGTAGATAAATTTAACCATTTTTTATTAAGATTTTTTTTTAAAAATGATAGTAGAAAGTTGTAGTTGTATATTAATGGGAGCTTTAACCATGAAACTTTGTTCTTAAATATTTTAGCTCATTTTAAAAAGATCTAAATAATCAAAATTCCAAAAAAATGAGTGGATGCGAATGGAAAGATTTTTCTTAAAAAATGGTAGTAGAAAGTTATAGTTATATATTAATGAGAACTTTAACCATGAAATTTCGCTCTTAATTATTTTAGCTTATTTTAAGAAAATCTAGATAATCAAAATTCCAAAAAAATGAGTGAATGAAAATGAAAAATTGCCTTATCAAAAAAAAATACAATCATTAAAAAAAATTAAGATTGTCCACTTTTTACTTACTCCATATTTTACAATGCCCAAATAACCTATCATGTCTCACCATCATTACTCTTATAAAAATCAATTCATTATAGATTTAGATATAAAATAAAGATTCATATATATTTTATCTCCATGGAATTCTTATATTATAATAAGAAATAACAATATAAGCAATCTTTAATATTGATGGTTAAAACTAACCAAAATAATTGAGATTTAGATATAAAATAAAGATTCATATATACTTTATCTCCATGGAATTCTTATATTATAATAAGAAATAACAATATAAGCAATCTTTAATATTGATGGTTAACACTAACCAAAATAATTGAGATCAAAATAAGTTAAAAGAAAGAATTTAGATACCATTTTATATTCAAATTTATGAAACATAAAAATAAGTATATAAAAAGAAGTACATTGATAATAAAATTATATATAAATAAAGATTAAAAAATTCATAAGAAGTTAAACTATAATTAGAGGTAGTATTTAGTTTCATGTATGGGATTAAGGATACATGTTATTAGAAAGTATATAATCTCATTGGAAGTAGTATGGATGATGACCACAAGAGGTACTGATTTTCTTGTAAATACTATTTAGGTTGAACCATCTTTTGGTTTTGGAATAAGACAAACTACTTTGGTTGGCTAAGATTTTGTTTTATTTAGACATTAGGAAATATGTTAACTACCTAAGACCTAAAGGCATCTGACATGCATCCGACAAGAGTCAAAGTCTTCCCCCTTACAAACTGCCAACAAATCATATCACGTGGCATAGCTTTACTTAAATAATGGTGATGAGTTAACCTACATTCATAAATAGAAACTAGTAATGACTATCCTCATCACCAATTAACAACCTATAATAAATTTTACCACTTTAAAAAAATAAAAAATAAAAAATTTATTAAAATTTATTTAAAAAAATAAAATTATCCTCGAAATAATCATATTATTTAAAATTATAATTTTTCCTGCTATTAAAAAAAATAAACATATTTGTTTGATAACCATAAATAATGTTGATACTACTTTATATAATAATTTAAATATTTACAATCAACATAACATAATCTAGTCGTAATTTTCCAACATCTTGCATTATAATGAGAAGTATGTTGTATGCTTGGAAAATATCTATGGTATCCACCAAAGAAATATTAATATAGTTATTAGTCCTTGCCGAAGGCGTAGAGGGACTATAGTGATCGATAATCCGTTGACTTTATATTAGTTTGACTTTTGACTACTAATTTTTGCATAATTTCTAATGTTCGACATACAAAACTAAAAGCATTATTTTTTATATAATAAAAAAAAACATATATGTTATGATCTGATTGGATGATAGATTTGAGGTCTTATTGCCAGCTTCACTATTCCCAATGAATTATATGTTTCCATATCCAAAGTTTTTCATGTATGGTACTTTTTTTATTTGTACTAATCATATTGAAATGTTTAGATATATAAAGTTTATAGTGATCGATAATTTCAAAGTTTATAACCTTCTATTGTTCGAACTATAGAACTAAAAACATTATTTTTTTATTTTTTTATTTGTGCTATTATTAGTTAGTATTAGTCCTTTATATTTGTATTGAAATGTTTGCATGCCGAAGGTTTATATCATTGAGACTTTTTTTGAGGTGCTTGAATAGGCCAGGATGCTTAAATGTTTACATGACGCGAGGTACTCAAACAGGCCTGACAACTTAAATGTTTGCATACCACGAGGCCCTTAGACAACTTGACAACCTTAAATCTTTATCTAATTTAGGCTTCTCAGAGTACATTTTTCCTTGAAATTTTCCATACAATGTTGCAGTGAATTTGGACAATATTATTGTCCACTGCCAGTTGAATAGGCATTGTATGTTTCATACTTCTTCTATGCTTAGAATGTAATTTCATCATTGTTGAAGCTACATACATTGTTTACTGGTTCGGTGGGTTCTTCTTCTTCCCTGGTTCGTCGGTTGTTGCTTATTGTTGTTGTTTGGTTCACAATTCGACCTGTGCTTCTGCCTTTCATTGTTTCAGAGTAAGTTTCGATGCCATAATTTCATTTTCTATTCCTTCTTTGTTGTTCAGTGTTTGTAGATTGAAAGTAAGAATGTTTTCTTATTTCTACTGGCATGCTCGTCATATGTTTATGGTTCCTTCTGTGCTTCGACTGTAGTTTTGTAATCGTTGGAGATACATATGTTGTTTACTAGTTCGATGGTTGTTGCTTGTCCACTGGTTCGTTGGTTCGTCGGTTGCTGGTTGTTTTTGTTTGGCTCAAATTTATGATTTTGGGGCCCTAGGGTTGCAGTTGGGCCTGTTCATGATTTCTCGTTGGTTTGGTTCTTGTTGTTTTCTTTTATTTTCTTCGGCTTTGCAGGGTTGGGATCTTGCGTCAACATTTGAAGTTGTTCCTTTTATTATTATTATTATTATTATTATTATTATTATTTTGGGCGCTTTATGGTGTTCATACCATGCACCCACGAGTGGACACACGGTTGTGTTATTTTCGTGTCTGGCGAGGTCGAGATCTATTCTACTATAAGATTTTGTTGATACTTCAGTGTTGACATGATAGAAAATAGTGGCATAAAAAATAATTGGACAACTGCATGTTCCATTGCAATATCTATTGTTTTTTTGTTAAAATAAAACATATGCAAGCTGCACTTATAAACCATGTATGGTGGAATTTACCCATATCACAATACATGCTCTTTATCCTCTACACAGACTGGTGTAACCACGATACAATTTGTCTTGTACTTGAGATATAATATGTACAACAAAGATACTACAAAATTATATTTCCATGTTTGGAAGAATTTCTGGATACTTTGTCACGGAAAACCAAAATCGTTTAGATAGGGCCATGCAATTTCTTAATATTTTGTGGCTTGTAATATATTTTGGGCTGGAAAAAACTTTATATATTTACAATCATGGATGGAGAAAAGCAAAGGTTCATGTTTCTGCCTATCTTTGATTCTATTCGTTGATTCTCATTTACTGTATGTACATACTACTTGTTCTTCGATGCATACCAACTTCCATTCATGTTCATTGTATCTTTTGTGTTCCCATATTCAAACAACCAGAATAGCTGGAGAAAATGACGGAGTCTTGACTGCAGCTGTGGAAGAGGAGATACAAAGGTACATGCTTGTACTGTTATTTCATATTCCATTGTTTTGTATTTCATTTATTGTCTGTATATGTGTTTTTCTTTTTCCAATGTCCTATTTCAAGTTTTAGTCATAGAAATTAAAAAAATAATCTAATGACCTTCCAAGCAGCGCACTCTATGCACATACTTGACAAGTATGAAATCATTTTCCACGCATTCGATATATCTATACAAAAATTGTATTACATGCAACTTGTCCATTCCACAATGTTTTTTGGTAGTAATACATAAGAAAATTCTTCAAGTGAACATACTAAGCAAGGTGGGAGCGAGCAGGATAAGAAAGGTGTGAGAAAGCCCACTGAGCAAGGTCAGAGCGAACCACTAGGTGACATAGAAGACATGGGTTGTTCTCTTTATCTTCACTGCCACTTGAGAAAGGAAATTCGTCTCTCTTGTCTTTCTCAGCAAAGTAGGGAATTCACCTTGGCACTTTGATGAGATTAGCTTTAGGATAATTGCATTGTAGTTCAGAATTATCCTGACTTTACCTTCCTTATATCACAGTTCATATTCCACCTGTAGCTCAATTGTTGCGCCATGTCTCTCCTTCATGTCACAAAGTTTGATTTAGTTGTCTCTATGGTAATGGATATCATGCAAATGTTGCAGAGGAAAAGCCGAGCAGTGAGTGATAGAAACAATGTACTTAATGTGTCACACCCAGTACTATCATAGTTTGTAGATGTATTTCCCTTAGAATTACTAGGCTTACCTCCAGTGCAGGAATTTGATTTACGTTCACAAAGCATCCTATAAGATAAGAAAGATGATAGATTTGATAGACAAATAGATAGACATACCCTTAAATAATACTAAATTTCTCACCTCTCTGAATCCCAAATAGTCTAGTTTTCTGCCGACAAAATATTCTCAAGCGACTTTACACAATGTAGGGGCAAAATATTCCAAAGCAACTTTACACAATGGAGGGAGATGGAGCAACAACGACCTGGAAGAGTGAGTGAATGATGTTAGGTTTCAGGGACAAAGAGAGAAAATAATAATTAGGCCCAACCCTTCTAACTCTTTTTGAATGGTCATTCATTGAATATCTAGTTCCAGGCGCAAATAAAAATTTATTTTGAGACCCAAACCCAACATATTCCAGCCATGGAACTTTGGAATATTCTTGTTGCACCTTGGAGTAGGGAGTTTTTTTTTATATTCCAGAACGTCTGATAAGTGGTAAAGATACACATTTTGGTGAGCACCTTCATCATCATTGAACAACAATAACAGCTGTGAGGACTTCACCGTGAGCTCTCAGCTGCTAGAAATGACAAATCCATCTTCATGTATGGAATATTGATTGCATATTATAATTGAATCATAATAACCTATTTTTATTGATGTTGTATCAATCAATATATCAACATGCTAACAAGTATCTAGTTCAATAGGCTAATCAGGCAAGGAGAATCCTCGATATCCAAAGCACTTTTATGCGCATTCATATATCAAGTAGTAGGTAGCAGGGATAGGCAGTACTGGTTTTTTGTATATGAAAACATTAAAATGTTCACCTCAGATAGTTGTTATTTCTTAATGTTTTACAGAACTTAGCCATTTTCTATTCCAGGTATGCATATAATTTCAGAAGCCTGTTGGCGCGAGATTGATCAGACCAGGGTCCTTCTCAAGTTACCAACAAAAGGTACTGAGTAGTCTAGAGAGTTGGCATTTCATCTCCTCCGAAGAGAAGAAGTCTCACCCGAAGCATGGCTAAGACAAAAGGATAGGGAAGGGCAAGGAGAATACTTAGGTGGGTTCACAAAACCCTCAAGATTCATCATGATCTTGCACAATACAAACTAAGTAGAAAACAAATCTGAACTCATATATGAAAGAACTGAAGCTACTTAGGTTGCGGAAAGCATTCAACTACATAAACATCATGTGGAACTTATGAAGCATAGAGAGGTATTGTAAAGATACAATGCAGAAGTATAAACATAGGAAGACACAACATATTTTGAAATTTTGGATCCTTATTTAGATGTTTCTCAGTTACAACCTGAGAGATACAAAGTAGTTATCTGTTACAGAATCCTAGCTCTAGACCCATGTCGTGGAGATCTAATTCCAAAAATGGTGTACAAATTACATTACAGAAATCAAAACTCGACTTCTCAACAATAGACAACAAAAATTAGGACACTAACCAAACTTTACAATTATGACCGAACATAAGAACAAGGGGGAAACCCTTTTACATTCATGTTCATCCCCATATATATAAGCTAAGTAGGGTCTTCTGGATTTGGCTTTCATGTTTTCTTGTTCTGTTGCAACTTCTTTTGCTTTGTTGGCATTGCGTTGTCCTTTTCACAACTGATTTATGTTACTTCTCCTTGATCTATTGTCCATCTTCTTCTGTAGCTTGCACAACTTGTACTAGACCAAAACTGGGACTGTATACCTTCTTGCACAGCTTCTCATCCAAAAATTAAGGGCCCAACAGGATCTGACCACAAGCCTTGACTCGCCCTCGAGTCAAGTACTCAGATCTTTCGCAGCTTCTAGGAGCAACTAGTGCTTTCCCTTGTCTTCCTTTTCCTCTTTCATTTTCTCTTCTTCTTGTGCTTTCTCTTATTTTTCCTCTTCAAACGAAGGGCCCAACTCTAGGACCAACTCCAAGGATTTCTTCCTAACTTCTTGAAAGCTTCCAACTTTATCCTACCATTTCCTGGCAAGGAGTGAGGCCTCTACCACGAATTGTTGAGTCACATCTGTAATACATCCTTTGGGCTTGGATGCGACCAATGAGTTCCATTCAGAATCTATTGTTGCATCGACTTGATGCATTTGTATATAAACTGTCTGAATGATAGGCCGGAAGTCATGCAACTCCTTCTTATCCACGGATTGCACCTCAAATAGAGCATTCAACTCATTGTCCTCTTACTGAATCTGATCAAACTTTTGTTGTTGCTCCAACGAATACATCGTAGCCGCAACTTATTCATTCAACACCTGGATTCTAGTGCATATGTCCTCCAAAGTATAGTTTCGCCTAGCGATGATGCCCATCCAATCACTAACTTCTCTGAAAATATTTGTGCACTCAGTTGTGCGCTTATGTAGTGTTGCTCGGGAATTGTTTCCTTCCAACACTATCTTTTCCATCTGCTCTTGCATCTTCCGAGGCTACTTCTCTTCTTCTTGCTGAGTTTTCCGCAACTGCGCTTCCAGATGCTCTAAACGAATGGCCAATTGTTACCATGCCCCTTGAAGCAGTTCAATATGATGTTCCAACTCTCCTGCATCACTGGCTTCTGGTAGTTGGGGTGTGACCTTTTGAATTTCCAGCCAGGATTTAGCAAGCCTTTCCTAAACTCTTTCTAGTCTATGATCAATCTGGATCTTTTCATGTGCTTCTTGTTTTCTACACGCTTGCGCAAGGAGAGATTCCTCCCTTGCGAACTTGGAACACCTCTCATCCTTCTTTAGCCTCTGCTCTAGTTGATCAGTTGATGCTCTGATCATTCCAACTAAGTGTGTTGTTGGCCACTGTGCAAGGTCGGTGGAAGACGGGGTTGCATCCCTGGTTGCTTAGGTCTGTAGTGGAAGTCCACTGGCCGTTGAATTTTTTGAGGGGGTCTCTACCTCCTCCTCTCCTATCGATGGTCCTAGTGCAAGAATCAACCTCAATGTAGATGGAAGGAGTGTCAGAACCTCTGTTATGGCTAGGTAGAGTTGCAACAACTTTGCACACTACTGAGGGTTTTGGAGAACCAACTCCATGTGTTTCTATGCGGATGTTGTGCTCTACCCAGAGGTTGACTCTGGTTCCTTCTGAACCTTTGGTAGCTCCTTCTCTTTGTGTGGCTCTGCGTCTGGAGTTGTGCTTCCCAGGGCACCCTCAACCTTGGTCATTGAGGAAATGTGGTGGGGGATTTGAACTTGCAGCTCCTCTACCGTTTGAGTGTCCTTCTACTACACAAAAGGTACAATTTGTTGGTTCTGGGCATCGGGGTTTGGACCAGTCAGTTGCAGTCTCTGCTCTAGTACTTCTAGATTTGGACCAGGAAGTTCTGGTCTCTGCTCAGGTAACTTTGGGCTTGTTTCTAGAAGTTTTGGATCTGGTTGTTCTGGGGGATCAAGTTGCATCGACTCTGGATCAGTAGTTTGGGGTGAACTGGTGGTTTCTAGGGGTAGAAAATGGGGTTGTGGTGGTGATGGAGGGTGCTTGATGACGATGGTGGATGGATGGGTGTCAGGCTCAGGGTTGTCCTGAATATGTATGACTAGGGTTTCTCTGACCGCTGAGCGAGTGTGGGGGATGACAAATGAAATGGGTTGGGGGTTCATAACTTTTCTCGGCGAGACCCCTGTTCTGAACTTCTTAGCCACTAGTTCTGTAATGAATGAAACACTCAGAATCTCGCTGACATCCTTTCCTATCAACAAGGCTTTCTCTGGCAACTGCAGGAGTATCGACAATGTTCTTTTCTTCTAGTCTAGTGGTTGTGTCTCCTCCTCCTCCTTAGACTTTGTCTTTGCTAGAGCTTCTTTCTTAGGCACCTCTAAGCTTGAGCTTTGTCCTACCCCTACCTATTTTCCTTTCTTCTTCATCATCTCGATAGGAAAAATGTAGTGTATCCCCGACTTGCGCGGGTTGCATTTAACTCCCGGCCACAACATTACCTCTTTGTCGAAGGCCTCCTCAT
The DNA here is from genome assembly GCA_032191745.1 of Picea mariana. Lineage (NCBI taxonomy): Eukaryota > Viridiplantae > Streptophyta > Pinopsida > Pinales > Pinaceae > Picea > Picea mariana. The sequence continues at coordinate 92,792 of JASDQU010435979.1, forward strand.
CTAACTAGAACAACAACATCCTCAAAAGGAATTCCTCCCTATTGGCATGCCTCGACCATACAAATGTATGGTGTCGGTTCATACTGAACCTATGTGTTGCATCAATGAGTCTGTTATACCACTTGGAGAACTCCATGTTGTTGAAGGTTGTGTTCTCTGAGTCCACCCTTGAATGTTAGGGATCAAACATATTTGCAAGGCACCCCTTGTCTACTAGCGCCAATGGTCTTCCAGCAGGTGGCGTCCACTTTAGCATTCTGAATGCAAGTAACATGTATCCATATGTGAAGGTGCTTCCCTTTTCTTGTGCTTCCTCACAAGTCATGAGTAGTTCCTCCAATAGGTAACTACAACAATTGAATACAACACCATTGGCGCAAAAATTAGACACTGATAATGCATCTAGTGTGCATTCTCCCTTGTAATATGACCTCATGAATTTATTGGATATAATGTAGCAGCTAGTTCTGACTGTCTTTGGTACAAAGGGGTCAATTTTGGTTGTGCGCCCCCCCTCTATGTGTGGAACCGTTCATAGAGGCTGGGCTCCCCTTTGTTTTTGTCATGCTTACTGGGACCCTAGAATCCTTTGGACATGTCCTCACCCTCGAGGGACAATCTCATCAGCTGGTGGATATCTTCGGCATGGATTGCATATCGCCTATCCAACCATAAACTTTTGTTATGCACCCTGCTGATTAGGAGCTTGGTGCACCGCGTAACTTCACCAGTGGTACCGAACTGTGGTAAGTACTTGAGGTTCATGATTGTTGAGTTAAAGAGGTTGATGAATTCGATCTTTGGCACAAACTGCATGCCTCCCATCTCATCTAGAGAAATATTCCAGAAGACGTCTATGTTCATCAGGGGGAACAAGACTAGATCTGTTAAGTCAAGATTGAGGAGCTTAACCTGCTCCACCTTCTTCTTGAGATCACCCATGATCTCAACTCGGGGGTCGCACGGCTCATCTGGTACTGCATCTTTGGACAGGGCGCTTCAACTTCCTATGGCTCTCGGCATTTTGAGTTCTAGATTATGAGAAAATTCTACGGTGAAACAAGGATTTGGTGGTCACAACTATGGGTCTTAGGATTACAAAGGCTTGCTCTCTCTACAGAATTTGAAAATCACTAAGTGATTTCTGAAAAAAATGCATTCTACGAAAAGTTCTCAGAGCCTTATACTCAGACTTAGCTAACAAGTTCAGTAATAACTGTCGTTCATCATTACCCTATGGGCGCAACTTGGATTTGAGTTGTCCAATGGGATAGGTTAATGGGGTAAATCCTATTGGGAAATTCTAGCATTTACTGTGCAAGTTGGAAAGGGACGTGGCTGATTTCATACCTTTCTGTTTGATGGATGGGAATCTCGACACGAATACCGATGGCATCTTCGTGTATCGCGACTTTATGGCTTAACTAAATTTAGACGGGGTACTGTAATATCAATAAATGTTGTGACTAGACTGGGTTCGTGTGGCACATGGACTCAGATTGCGTTCAGATTCGTTCTCCCTCCGACCACAAAGGGGTCCCCGTCATATTAATGACTGTCATTAATGAGTTCTTTACGCTTCTGATCCTACGATGTTGAGTAAGAATTTCTGCATCAAAAAATACTTATACAGAAAAATAAATGGACTACACATCGTGACACAACACTGCACACATCGGCTTTATTAACTGAATTTACAAAAATTGTCGAAAAACTCAAATCTAACTACTATACATGATCGGGATTATTTTCAGCACAAAATGAGAGCGGAGATGTAATAAAGAAATGCACAGAGATATCACGGATATCCAATAATATAAAAGAAATGTATCAGAGATGCAACCATAAACACAGAGATACAGTAATACACAATTTCTATTAATGAAAGAAATGTACAGAGAATGTAAAAATAGAGAGTGGAAGACTCACTAGAATGGTGGCGGCTTATCTCTGAGAAGAGATGTTATGACTACTCGCATTCACAATAAGATGGTTACAATGAGGCTTTGAATGCCTTTTTACAATAAACAGGAATGTCAAAAACCCTAGACATCCAAAAACCTAACCTTGGGAGATGAAGCACCAAAAGTCATGTGGGCTCGTTTGGGTAAGTTGGTACATCAATTTCCCGGGGTTGTAACTTTGGCATACTAACTTTGTTTGATGCATATGATACATCGTTAGAAATATCTATCCGAGGACTACAACTATTGGCAGAAAACATTAAGACAATATCTTTTGATTAGTAGATTCCCAAAAAACATCATTTAGGGCCTCAAAACGGGTCCAGAAGTTCAGGACCCGAAAAACTATCAAAAATAGTAAATTACCAAAATTGCCAGAAAATTGTTTTGAGCCAGTTGGAAAAGCTTGGTGGCCACCGATATCCATTTGTATCAATCCTACCTCCTTAGGAAGAAATTTTCTCCATTGCATTGAGTGCCCGGGGGAGAGGAAAAAGCGTTTGCTGAATCTGCATCTTGATGAGTTGCTTGCCTTATTGAGGAAGTTGTGTTGCTTATCTTGTTGAAGGTTGTCACAAACATGTGGATGGAAGGGTTGGAACTTTTTAACCAGTATGTATACATGAGGTGCCTATGTGCAAAAGGAATCTTTACACTTTGTTGCAATCTTGTCGACCTACTTCTGTTGGAGATAAGGTGCTTGGGCCGAGGCTGTAGTGGTTGCAGTATCCTTATGTTCACCATTTGAACATATTGAGAAGAAGATGAATTTTGTAGTATGAGATACTACCTTGCGACACTTTTTAGGTGGGAAAATAGTTGGAACTACCTTTCGTATTCTATAGAGATGACCCCCCAAAGTAAAAATGGCACTACGAGGTCAAGACTCATAAAGAGCATGGCACTTCCACATATATGGTTGGCCCAAGAGAAAATCACAGACATCCAATGGGGAAAATTCACATAATACCTCATCCTTGAAGGGATAGATGTTGTATGACAATCAACATTGCTAGCTGACATGAAGATCTCGTCCTTGGTGAAGCCACCAGATGCTATATGGCTGCGGGTATGGTGTTGTCGACAATCCCAACTATTTGATGACCTCTGTTGAGATGAGGTTCTTCTGGCTTCCACTATAAACAATAAAATGCAGTGGGGTCCCCTTCACCCACATCTGTGAGTGAAAAAGGCACTCCCCCTCTTCAGGATCTCTTGGTTCTTCTGGTTGAATTGTTGCGATCGTGACAATAGAAGTGGGGTCTACGTCAATGATCTATCCTTTACTAATACTTTCATAATCAGATTCTGAGTCAGGGTTCGGCTCCTTGTCTTTGATCTTCGCCACCAATGACTATTGTGAGTGACATTCCTCAGTGTTGTGCCAAGGGATTTTGTGGAAATCGCACCATTTTCTAGTGTCCTTCTTTGTCTTTCAGTGACCCTTCTTTTCCTATGGCTTGGACTGGTTTTCAGGAGACTGTTTATTAGGTTCATCTTTATCATACTTTGGTTGTTTCATATTTGCATACCCAAACTCTCATTTTTTTTGGTGCTTAAATTTCTGCTCGATTTTAACAACATATCGATAAGCAACACTGAGTGATGAGATGTCCAAAAAATCCATTTTATTTTGGATGTATCTGTGTAGAGACCCATGGTATTTCAGAACCAAATGTTGTTTGAAGTCTTTGATACCCAGATTAGGGCACAAGGTATGGAAGGTATTAGTGAACTCTGGAATTTCTTGGCCCCTCTCTTTCCGCAGTGTGGTTGATCTCATGTGCTGGTCCTCATAGTTTCCACCAGGGTAATACTGTTCCTTTACCGCATCCACAAAAAAATACCAAGTGCGCTCGACCCCATATATTCCAGAATCCCCTTTGGAACTTTTATCCCAGTAAGTTTCCCACCAATGTTTGATATGGGGGAGAGATTTAAGGAGTGCGAAGGTGATCTTTTCCTTGTCGAAAAAATTATGAATAGAGAAATAAACTTCTAATAGATTTAACCATTTGTCTAGGGCATCCGCATCTATCTGACCTTCAAATATAGGAATATCAAAATTGACCTATACCTTGAAAGGTGAGGTGCTTCCAAAGTGGTTGTTTGATGAAGATGCACATGCTGCTATCGGAAGGCATTGAAGGATGTGGAAAAAATTCTCCATCATTTCGTCCCTCTGTGACTTGTTGCATGAGAGCTTGCTCAAGCAACAAATTGATAGAATCATCTGCTACGTCATTTTTACTTTCTTCCACCATGGAGGGTTTCTTGGGCATGCACGAGTGATTGTCTTCAAGAGAGACAAGCTCGATCCCAACTTGTTATACTCGAACCTCGTCGGGGACATGTACCGAAAAAAAGAGGTCAAGAGTAGCCTGCTCTGATACCACTGATCTAGATTATTTTTGGAACGAAGTGAGAATAGAGATGTAATAAATAAATGTACAAAGATATCACAAATATCCAATAATATAACATAAATGTATCATAGATGCAACCATAAACACAAAGATACATTAATACACGATTTCTATTAATGAAATAAATGTACAGAGACTGTAAAAATACAGAGTGGAAGACTCGCTAGAATGGTGGCAGCTTATCTCTGAGAAGAGTTGTGACGACTACTCGCATTCGCAAGATGATGGTTACAATGAGGCTCTAAAGGCCTTTTTACAATAAATAGGAATGTCAAAAATAGACATCCAAAAACCTAACCATGGGAGATGAAGTGCCAAAAGTCATGTGGGCCCCATTTGGGTAAGTTGGTACATCAATTTCTCGGGGTCATAAATTTGGCATACTATATTTGTTTGATGCATATGATACATCATTAGAAATATCTATCCGAGGAATACAACTATTGGCAAAAAAAATCAGTATAATTCTTTTCGATCGGTAGATGCTCAAAAAATGTCATTTAGGGCCTCAAAACGGCTCTGGAAGTTCAGGACTCGAAAAACTACCAAAAATATTAAATCACCAAAATTCCTAGAAAATTGTTTTAAGCTAGTTGGAAAAGGTGGGTGGCCACTGATATCCACCTGGATCAATCCATGCTCCTTCAGACTAGAGAAAAGTTCATTTAGCTCATTTTTGAGACATATAGGGTTTCAAGCGAGTGCCATCACCCATCTTGGCCGCAACATACCATCCAGTTGCGCAATTCTGACTGCTCCAAAAGGTCAGATCTCTACAACTATAAATGGTCCCAAACAATGCATGTGCAACTTTCCAGGATGCTTCTGGTACCAACTGTCATAGAGTAGGACCTTGTCTCCTTGTGCAAATACTTTAGTCTTAATGTGTCTGTCATGCCAAGATTTTTGCCTTGTTTTCTCAACCAACTGATGGAAGTTTGTTGAAAACCTAGTCTCTTCAAGTTATTGTAACTCCATGAGTCTCTGCACAATTTATTCTTCCTCCCACATATGTGTGATATGTGCAATGCATAAACTTGGAGTAATGGATTTTGCAATCATCACATCCTCTTTCCCATAAACTAGATGAAATGGCATGTACCTGTGGAGTTTCTTTGCGGTTTTCCTGTAAGCCCATAGTACTATTGGAACTTTGTCATCCCAATATTCTTGGTTTGTGCAACAGACCTTTGTTAACCCTCTCTCCATAATCTTGTTGAATTCTTCTACTGTTCCATTGTCTTGCGGGTGGTAGGGGATGCTTTTGTGATGATGGATCAAGAACTATGTTGTAAGACTTGTTATAGTGATACTAATAAAATGATCTCTTTGATCACTAGTCAGACTCCTAGGACATCAAAATCGGGTGATAATATTTAAAAAAATGAACCTAGAAGCAGTATCAGTCAAGCAAACCTAAACATTTGATGCCTCGGACCAATGTGTAAGGTAGTCAGTTGCAGTAATAATGTACCTATTCTTCGACTGCTTAGTTGTGGGGTTGATCAACACAATGAAGTCAACCGCCCACTTCTCAAATGCTTGCAAAGCTCAAAATGGTTGAAGTGGTAATTCATCTCATCGAGACGGCTTACCCACTCTTTGAAAAACTTCGCATGATCTAGCATATACCTTTGCATCCTTGAAGAGAATGGCCCACCATAGTCCATCTTGGAGGAATTTCTGCGTAGTGGCCTTTCCTCCTACATGACCTCCCGCAACTTACTATGGCACTCCTACGGTATATCATGTCTTTCATGATCCGAGACACATATTATGAGGATACTATCTAGTCCCAATTTATATAATTGCCCTGCAACAATTAGCTAATATTCCACTACTCTAACCACCATATGGTGTTTATGGATTGCATAATATGTTTCTAGGCAGGCTCCTATACTTAATAAGACTGTGAAATCTTCCAGGTACTCTAGTATGTCCTCAATCCGAAACAAATCTGCATCTGGTTGATGATCATCAACTTCTCCACCACTTTCCCCTGACTCTAATCTAGACAGGTGATTGGGCCCTACATTGCATCTTCCAGGCTTAATGATCACTTCAAAATAAAATTCCTGAAACAGTAGCAACCATCTACAAATTCTCCCTTCCAACACAGGTTTGTTAACTAGATATTTTAATGCAGAATGATCAATAAAGAACTTAAAATGAGATCCTAACAAATAATGTCTAAATTTCTGCAAATCATAAATCATAGTTAAACCCTCCCTTTTCGTCATTGTGTATTTGCGCTTAGCTTACGAAAAATTCCTGCTCACAAAATAGATAGGATGATCCATGGCTCAATCTCCTGGTTGTGCTAAGATACCTCCTAAGGAAATACTTGAAGCATATATGTGGACATGAAATTCGTTTTCCCAATTTGGAAATATTAGAATAGGTGTTGTGTTGAGCTTCTCCTTTAGGGTCTTGAATTTTTTGTCACATTTTGGGGTCCATTGGAACATTTAGGCCATTTTCAATAGATTTTCCAGAGATGCAGTGATATTTTCATATCTTCTGATGAACCTGCGATAGTACCCTATGTGCCCCAGCGTGGAGAACAACTTCTTAGCACTTGTAGGTGGAAGCATGTTCATAATAACCACAAATTTGGTTGGGTATACCAGTATTCCTTCTCGGCATACTATGTGTCCCAACAAATTTCCATGTGGTACACAGAAGATACACTTTTTGAGATTCAATGATATCTTCAATTCTCTACATCTGTCAAACATCAGACATAACAATACTACATGTTCCTTGAGAAGACTGTATATCATCCAATCATCCATATAAACTTCTATAAACTTGTGAATAAATTCTCTAAAAGTTGCTATTACAATCCTGGAGAAAACTGCAGGGGATTTATTTAAGCCAAATGGAATCACATTGTATTCTTTTTGTCCTCTTCAGCAATCCTTACTGGGTGATACCCCGAAAATCCATCTGTAAATGAGTAAGACTCTTTCCCCACAACCTGTTCTAGCACCTCATCAGTAAAAGGTGTTGGAAAAGGGTCATGCACAAAGGCAGTGTTAAGGCTTCTATAGTCTACACAGACCCTGATATCCTCTGTGCCTTTCTTTCTTTGGATGACTATTGGGTTGACCCATTCTACTGCAAAAATAAGTCCAACTTCCAACATCTTGTCTATCTCCTTCTTAACCTTCTCTTTTACTATAGGGTTAAGGATGTATGGTCTATGCCTCACAAGCTTTGATCCTGGTTTTAATTTGATTTTCATTTCTCCCATAACTCCTTTGATCCCTTTTAACTCTGAAAAGGTCTTTGGGAGCAAATCCTCATATTCTTGCAACAAACTCTGTATTTATTGACTAGTTTTGTCATCCCAATAATCTCCCACCATAGCTATCTTAGGTTGCTCTGTGGTTCGTATATTGAATTTGTGAAAATTTAATGGGTGATTATAAGAACTATCATTATGACTAGGTATGATGTTATGGATTTATTTGTTCCCTTCTGTCTCTTTATTGGCTAGGTTTCTCAATTCTTCTAAATCATCTGGGCTTTCTGAATCCCTGTCAATCTTATAGAATTCTATAAGATTCTTTTCTAAGGTTAGGTGAAGATTAGTATGAAGTTCTCGACTATGTTTTTTCACATACCAATAGGTTTGATTTATGATTACTATTGTTTGTAAAAAGAAATTATTTAATTCTTTGCAGGACTACTTCAAGCTCAGGGTACTTACTTGTAAAGGAGAATTCCTTTCAAAAGTGATTTGCCAACATTTTCCAGTCATTGGTCTTTCTTCTAGTTTCTTCATGTATGAACCAAACTTTCAGGATTGGACCTAGTGAGTGGGGAAATACCTGAACCCAGAAGCGAGATGTTATTTTTGCAACTTGCCACCGTGTCACACACTGTTCAATATGTGCTTTAGGATCATATTCTCCATTGAACAATTGTGCAACTTGGAAATCTTCCCTCATCTCTGATTCCAACTGCTCCTTATCTTGAAATCTATATTTGATAGCCTGCTTCACATCACCCCAATGTTTGAGTAAGGCTTTGTGATTGGCCCACCATCTGGAAGAGGTGTCTTGGAGAGATAAATCTAGTACTGAGATCCTTTGACCCTCTGCTACCTTTTCTTCCATGCTGAGAAAAAACTTTCCAGGTCCTAAGGTGCCATCATATATTGGGTGTTATTTGACCTCGGTCCCAAACCATATAGTTTCCCTGATAGTTGTTATCTCCTTGAAAATATTGTGTATGAGCCTTGCTTCCAACTGTTAAATGACATCTTTGAATCTTCATCCACTAAATCTATACTCCTCCAACTTATCGATCCGTCAACAATAGGATTTATATAATCTTCTCTTGTTCCTGTTGTTACAGTGTACAATTGATCCAAGTATTCTCCCTCCATATTGTTCTCCGTTGGCTCTATATATTTGGGGCCTACATATGGATCCAAGGGTTGAAATACCTTGATTCCATCTGTTTCAAATTTCATGGCGTCTTTCTTTAGGTCAATCACTGCATAGTTGTCATAGGCCCAATCAATACCAAGTAGTGTAGGGTAAGGGTCCTTATCCCCCATGATCTCAATCACCTCAAAGTCATCTATAGTCTTCACTCCTACATCATCTATTTCCACACTCTCCAATCTTCCTATTGGGAAAATACAATATTGGTTGGCCATTCTTAGCTGGATTGGGGAATATGTCAACTAGGGTTTTCCTAAGGCTTCCCAAGTATTTTTAGGAAGAATGCTCACATCGGATCCTAGATCCAACATGAAATCCTTGATCTCAAACTTGCTAGATGAGCTACTAGTCTGAACTCTCTTCCATTTCATACTTTCCTTCTCTGCACTCTCTGAGTACTCTTCTCAGGAAGATTAGTTCTTATTCCTGCTTCTATGGGTTCTTCATTCCCTAAAACTAGGTATAGCACATTGCACAACTTCTTTGTTAATTGGTCATTTCCGATAATATCGGAGAATAATTGAAACCAAATGTTGAATACATTTTTTGGTTTCTCGGGTTGTCTCATCGAGGCTCCAGGGTTTTTGGGTGCATGGGGTGAAGCAGGGACTTGCACAATCTTAGGGTAAACAATAGGTTGTGGGGGTTCTCTTGTGTCTCAGAGCTAGGGATATTCTGAAATACTTCTATGGAATTTTTTAAGAACAAATTTTGTTTTAGAGGGTCATACCTATCTTCTTTAGGGGATTCTTTCTGGATCTAAGGTAAATTATCAGCATCACCTCCTGTCTTTGCTCCTCCTCGAGTGACGATATTGAGGTTGGGAAATTGTGCTTTAATAACTCTCTTGATTTCTGAACTGATGAGGTTATTTCCTCATTGACGTACCCGATATTCCCATTTTGCAATCAGTTCAGGGAAATCTTCAGTTCTGTGCCCATTAGTTCTACAGTGAGAGCACCATGGCCACCTTGGATGAGGACAATATCTTGCCATATGGCCTTGCTCATCACAGTTGTAACATCTATTTGGATTTGTTCACCTAGTTCTTCCTCCTCTGAAGTCTCCTCCGGCTCCACCTCCTTGACCTCTTCCCGGTCCCTGAGGGTTTTCATTCACTCTGAATATTGTTCGGTCCAACCTATCTGCAAGTTCATCCAACACTCTACATTGATTGGTGGTGTGTGTGGTAGATGCACAAAACTCACAGTGTACAGTATTTATTATTGTCTAATATTTCTGAATAATGGGGCACTGTCTCGGCCCATGCCCATGTATTCGAAAAATATCACAATACTCAACTGCTGGTGCTGCTTGGCTCCCTAGAAAAGCATGATATGGGGTGGGGTTATGGAATGGTAAATTTGCAAACACTTGCGCAACTCCTCCTGTGGGTCCTGGTGAGGGTGCCATCATATTCTGAGGAGGTCCCATTCCCCTCATTCGTGGACATTCGTTCAATAGATGTCCTTCTATATAACATCTGGTACACCAGACCTGCGATCATCCTAGTCTAGGTATTGTCAGTTCTTGAATCTTTTCTATAAGCGTTGATATATTCCCTTGTAGTTGCTCCAAATTTGCATCTACTGGGTGTCTGGTCACTCTCAGGCTCCCAGGATATCCCGCCATGGATTCAATCTTCATTGATTGTTCTAATGCATATGTCAAAGTGGATATCCATTGTTGCGTTAACGGAATCTGTTTCAGAGGTAGAAATCCATGAATATACCATTCTCTTTGATGTTCCTCATGGATTGGATGCATTAACCTTCCTATAGCATACTTAAAATTTTGGTTGTATTCCCAGGCTGAGTCACCTTCCCTTTGTTGAATCTCACGCAACTCAGAGAGAGCTTATTGTTATGACTAAGGTAGATTAAACTCCACTATGAACCTTGTCTGTACTTGGCCAAGTGTGAATCCTTGACATTGCATTCCTGTCACTCCTGGCTCAATAATACTCATGTACCATTTGAGAGCGTGACCTCTCAAGGTAGTCTGGAAATCAACCAACTTATTCACATCCGGAGTCCCTCTGGACCTCCAAATTGCTTCACACAAGAACCAATACTGCTCAACATCTTCATCTCCCTTACCCCATAATTTTGGGTATCGACCAATCAAACCTCTCGCATGACCAACCATTTCTAATCTTGTTGCTCCTATCAAAATGAAACCTAACGGTCCTACTTACGATCTACCAGGGGATCCCAATATCCTCCCTGTACTCGCACTTCCTGGTTGTGACTGACTAACTAATTGTATTGGAACATAATTAACATAAGAGGGTAGTATCTAACTTACCACTTTTATAGAAGACACTTGGGGTATGGGTGATTTGGGGATGGTGCCACTGGCTTCGAGGAGGGTTTCTTTGATCTAGGGGGTCTCATTCTCTTCCTCTGGAGTAATATCTTCAGCTGTATTCCCGATATTTCCTGGAATTCAAGATGAATCTTCTCTTTCCTCTTCAAGATCCATGTTGTCTTCCTTCTCTCTTGCTTCTACACCTTCTCCTTCTGGTCCACCCTCCTGGTTAATTCTTCCTCTCTGCGATTCTCTATCACTTAATATTTGACTATCGAATCTTTCATGTCTTCTCATCTTCCAGAACTCTTCCATCTGTCTTTCCTCTAGTTCTCTCAGTATGATTTCTTTCTGCAACTTATAAAACTGTTTTACTACTTTATTTATCTTACTACACCACCACTTCTCAACTAATGCGGCTCTTTTCAAGGCTCACTTGTCTCTTGAGTCCATTTGTTTTTGTTTCCCCCATTTTTCAAAGAACCCTCTCCCCTCTCTCAGGCCATGAATCCACCCCAAACTCGCCCTATCCCAAGCAAGGGTGTTTACGCTGCCATCTCAATTGGGGACATATTCAACATCCCCACTTTCATCAAGAAAACTTTAATCCACAGGGGGATTTCTCTCAAAAATCTTCCCCTTGCGTCTTTCTTGAAGTCTGCCTCTGCTCGTGAAAAAGATTGGTGATTCTCAATTGCAAACTCAATAATGTATCCTTCTAATGTGGTATTGACCCAGAAATCAATCGCTCATGTAACCGAACGATCTAGCCGATGAAGTGATGCAATATTTTATGTATCCCAAGCACATGTCCTCTTGACTCATTCTTGGAACTATGGAGCTTCTTGGATCCTATCTATCCAGTGGAAAAGTTCTTCCGGGAACTTAACCCAAAATATCTCATACTAGTCGCTCGATATTTCTGAGTAAAAGACTACTTCCCGTGTATCTTTCACAAATTTTATTCTCAGCTCTGCTTCTTTCCATATGAAGGTGTCACAGTTTCTCTCCCACCATTGGTCAATATCAGATTTGTGAATCCACGAAAGCATCCTCCCTACAGGTTCCCTTTTAAGGCAAGTCCCGGCAATAGAACCATTTTGTTGGCACGAGATTGATCAGACCAAGGTCCTTCTTAGGTTACCAACAAAAGGTACCGAGTAGTCTAGAGCATTGGAATTTTTATCTCTTATGAAGAGAAAAAGTCTCACCCGAATCGTGACTAATACAAAAGGATAGGGAAGGGAAAGGAGAATACTTAGGTGGGTTCACAGAACCCTCAAGATTCATCATGATCTTGTGCAAGACAAACTAACTATAGAACAAATACGAACTCATATATGCAAGAATTGAAGCTACTTAGGTTGTGGAAATCATTCAACTACATAAACATCATGTGGAACTTAAGAAGCATAAAGAAGTATTGTAAAGATACAATTCATAAGTATAAACATAGGAAGATGCAACATACTTTGAAATTTTGGATCCTTATTCATATATTGTCTTCATATCTTTCACAGTTACAACCTGTTGAGGGGTCCTAAATCCCTTAAACTCAACAGTAGGAACCAATCCTGTCGTCAAGGCCCAATTAGACTCTACAGTGTTTAATAGTGGAATGGTTCTCCAGATCTTGCGATCTGATTGAAATAATCGATGGGATTTATGTTTTATTTTGAAGGCTCTCTCCTTCAATTCAAACATTCTCTTTTTGTTTTTTTTCTTAGGTAGGATTGATATAAGATGAAGACGGTATAAACCAACTAAGTGACAAAGTGGGAACAAACTTAACTACTCAAGAAGATGCTGAGCTTGAGATAATCCTTTCACTCTAGCATGCAGACAGTGACCGTTTACTGCAGGCCTAGTACTAATATGTTAACCATGCGAGTATCCCAATTACTGAATGAGATACAATTTATTAGAAGAAAACACGTATGAAATAAATGATGGCAAGTAAAATAATTCACTCAACTCTGATCATCAATCACATAATAACACACAATGATTTATTTTCATCATTAAGACAAGAACTGTAAAACATTGAATCAAAGAACCTATCAACAGATTTAGTAGCTCTTACTCGTTAGAACATCCATTCATGAGACGAAATAAGAAATACTTCTTCTCCACATCCAATCGTACACGCATTTGATGAAAACACAAAATTGTCTCTGGTCCCAAAAGGACTTCTCAATTAAAGGCATCTCCAAAATAGTTCTTAACAAAACAAAAAATGAGGGTCTTTACAAAAACCATCGAACTTTGCTAATAGGTCAATCCCCCTATTTATAACATACTATTAACTAAAAATAACTACTAAAGTGTAACTAAGTAAAACAAACTAGCCACATGGCACTTTCTTCGATCATGTTTTCTAAGAGTCGTCTCAAGATATCACTTAAGTGGGTGAATCTTC
>JASDQU010435979.1:106712-117188 GCA_032191745.1 Picea mariana
TGATGGGGTTGCCGAGACATTTTAACCCAATACTCGATCGATTTCCTTATGCGATCGATGTTGCTTTCCATTAGAACCCGGATGTTTTTCTCTTCGGCGTCTCGACCCTTTTGCACCATGATGATATATTCGATTCTTTCCATGACTTGTTGTGATTTCTTGTACCACCTCTCCATATCTTTGCACGTGACAAGTTCCATGAGGGTCTCTTCCTGAAGCTTGGCTATCCTTGCAGTGAATAGGTGTCGTTCATATGTAAACTTGTTGTAGGATTCCTTGAATTTTCTCCTTAGGTACATCGTGACATGTGTGGTGTCCTGGTAGTATTTCGCCAAGTGGCCCAAATGTTCCAATTCCTTTAGAGAAGCATTCAGCTCCTATTAATCTCTTTTAGCTCTGTCTAGAGTGGCATCTATGATCACCATCCTTGCGTCGATGAGTCCGGATGTCTTAGCATGTTGGGTGTTGATTAGGTTTTCCTCTGTGGTGATGAGGATGGAGCAATCTAGAGTGATCCTCCTCTTCTTGGCGGTTCTCTAGACGATAGATTTCCTTTTCTAATCATAAGCAATGGCATGTATGTCGAATACTTCATCCACGAGTTTGGGAATTTGTTGATCTCCCCAGGTGAGTGTATTCCCCATACTCTTGATGGTATACATTTGTTCAAGACTAGGTTCTTGAACTTCATACCTGTGCTATGAAGGCATGGCTTCTGTTTGTTTCTCATATGGGAGTTGAGTACCAATTGAAATTGAGTCATCATGGGTAGGCTCAATACTTACTTGATCATCAGTTGTTGAGACATTGGTTTCCTATTGTGGAGCTTCTTCATTTTGTTTACCCGCCCTTGGCTCATCCTTCGAACTGTCCACTTCGGTCTCTGGTACATTGGGCAGGTCAGTGTCTAAGACACTCTCAAATTCTTGTTCGTTCTATGGGAGCCCCTGAATTTGAGAGTCAGGAACTAGGGAAGATGTCTTCTCTGGCTCCTTTTCCTCTTTGATATATACGGGGGTCACAAGGGATACCTCTGGGTTCTCATCATCATCATATATTTTTATCATTTCTTTTAAGGGGTTTGATGCACTTGTCCTTCCTGATGTTTCGCTTGTCTCTAGATGAGCTGAAAATCATGTCGGTGATTCGATCGGTGGCATTGTGAATTCAGGGTCGTCTAACCCAGTAATTTCATCAATGTCTATGAATTCAGGGCCTCTTGGGTCTATCTAGCTTTCATCCATATTGTCGGTAGGGAGCCTTGTCATGTTTATGAGGTCCGGGTCATAATACAACTGATAAATTATCTGCTGCGCATCTTATGGCATGAGTAACCCCCTCTCCCACACATGCTGAACCATGGGGAGACCTCTACCTTTCACTGGGGCTACCTAGGAAATATTTGTTGCTTCGACCACTACAAGGGGAACTGCTTCTTTGGCTACTATCATTTCTTCTCTGGCTTTGAGGTCCTCTTGAGACGATTGTTCTATGGTTTTTGTTTGTTCATCCAGACTCATAGATCTTGACTTGGTCATTTTTGGATCAACCATTCGTGCCACCACCTTGTGCCAGTCCTGGGCATTTTCTGTGAATATTTCATGTTTGAATTTGTCGTGGGCATATGGCTAGCAGGACGATACTTTAGAAGCATGTTTCAGGACTAGACCCTTTGGGTTGTTCTTGCAGAATCAACCACTCTGGAATCAAAATTATAATTGGTTCATCCCTTCCTGCTTGGTTTGAGCGGTTTCTTTCACTAGGTAGAAGTCTACATGGAATCCATAAGGTATAATAGCCTGCTTCTTATATTTGACCAAGGTAGCGTTGTAACCTTGTAGGATGGTCTCATAGCATATCTCTCCCACCACAATCCAGTAAGGGACATGTACTGGTAGGAGATGAGGTGCTCTGATGGCCCCAAACACCCTAATGTAGGTATCATGTTCGTTCAGATACTAGTGGCCTACCTTTGATATCACCTTTTTGGCTGCAGCCGGTAGTCTTGGACATTCTTTCTTGAAAAATAAAATACATGCGTGCGATGAATTAATCGCAGATGAGGGAGTAGGATTTTTTATACCTGTTCTCCCATAAGACACTGAAATATACATGGATCAGGAGCTCTATGATGTGCCAACTTAGGTTCATGCCAATGAAGAATTTTCTGGCACACATGAAATCCAACAAGTATGATGCCATGCAAAAGGTTGAAGTCTCCCCTTCTTTCAGTGTCTGAGCCTATTGTATGTATATGCTGAGCTGCCTGGAAATGATGGATCCCTAGTTGAAGTCACTTTCATGGATAGCTACCATGTAGGCTAGAGGCATCCACGTCTCCAAAAACCTGGAACATTCTTTCTCCCCATACAACCGATAGATGAGTGCCATTAGGAAGATGTATGGTTCTCTTAGGTTGGTCGTTTGGTACCAGCCGGAGGTTCGCTTGGTGTATTTCTTATCTTCCCACCACCATGAGGCCATTACCCAGCTGGTGTCATGGCACTCATATAATTTAATGATGAAATCAGTGTTCAGTCATTCCTCCAGGTCTCTAAGCTTGTAATACTTTTGGACCTACACCAGAAGGAAAACTTCTACACACCCACCATTGTCATCACTGATCAAGCACTTATGTGTGTCTGTGTGGTTGATGAGCCATTGAAGCAGTTCTATATAGGGAAACACCAGGTTTCTTCTTGCTACCATGTGAAGGTACAACCGTCAAATATTCGAGAATACTTGGTCGTCGAGCGCTCTCACATACAGGTCACTGTGTGGGATGTATTCTGGAAATTCCTCCCAGCTGATCTTCTTGAAGAGTTCTCCCCAATGTGGGAGTGTCGTCTTGGCCCTTGTGCTTTCCTCTATGCCTTCAAAGGATGTAGGTTGAAGGAAAACCTTCTTTCTAGATGTTTTAATAACTGGTTCTGGTCTTGGAGAAAATTCTGATTGTTTTGTTGCCCCTAGAGAAGAGCCTTCTCCTACCTCTAGTTCTTTCATCCTGGGTGCCCTCGACGATCGCCTAGTGCTTGGATTTCTTAGAGGAATTGTTCCTGCAATTGAAATCACTCCTTTAGGGCCTACATATAGAGAAACACTGGATAAAATGTATATATGAAGTGAAAACATAAAATTCCACAGACTGGTACATACCTGTAACGCTTGCTAAAGCTGGTTGTTTGATACTCATAGGATCTCGAAAGATTTTGAATTGCTCATCTCACTCCTCTAGATGCCCTGAAACTCCTTTGCATGCAGAATGGTTTCGTTTAGAATGGCCCAAGAGAATTTGAACTGGGGAAAAACTTACCTTGTCATATCAACCATTTAATTTGGGTGATGAGTGGAATCCAAAACCAATCTGCCGCCAAATCTCTGCAACTTAAATTCATTGTGGGTTGACAGCGGAGGCACGGAGGGTGATGTGTTCTATCGGTAATTTCAAATGGTTTTTTAATTTGCGCACGAAGTAGCAACTAATGAGAGATTTGGTATTAATTAACCCCTTAAAATCTCAGAATTTAATCGTATCTAGCGCTAAAATGTCCCATCGTGTCGCTTTCTCAATGGGTGGATCAGGGATTGTGATGTGCTATGGATTTTTTTGTTGATATCCTTTTGCGGAAAACCTCCGATGCCGATTGATTTCATCATATGGTGCTGACATGGAAAACTGACTTGGAGGTGTCACTTGGACCTGGGGAACCAAAAGTGACTCGGGGTTGATCTAGACCTTATGGTCTCTCCATTCTGGAAAATACATGTGGTGTTAAAAACTAGTGACTTAATTCACGCATATTAATCGGAATCGGGGCTTTCTTTAGCGTTCTAAAATAAACCTGGGTTGTCGATGTTGAAAAGGTATCGGGGATCGACGATCGGGGATAAACCTGTCGTGTGTTTTTCTTGGGAGTAGCTTCTTCAAAAAATCACAATGCCAAAACTCTTTGGGAATCGGTGATCGGGGAGAACTCTTTAGCATGGTCAAAATGTTCATCGCGATTTGGTCTTCTCTGATTCCGACAAGCGCGTCAGGTATCAGGTATCAGTGATATCATTTCTTTCTTCCTTAACGTTTAATCCTTTCTCCTTTTACCGATGTCGAAGGGGATCAACTATTGGTGAGGTCCGTATGTGATACTTGTCATGAAATAAAACTTATTTTCACCGATACCGGTGGAGATCAACGCTCGATGATTGAGGTTTTCTGAGTGATTATTTTTTACTACTTAATTCCTTTCGATGACAAATCTTGAGTGTGTTGGGTGAAGTGTTTTTGGATGTTGATTCCTTATTTAAGTGTTAATCCCTTTTAATTCATGGATTTTCACAAATTTAAACAAAACTGAATAGCTGATGGGCGTTAAGAGAACGAGCAAAGACAAAACATTTCTCAAAATAAAATCGAATTCAGACAGTGCAAAGATTAAGTAGTACCCAAAAAGTGAAAATTTGACATAGGATTTTTAGGGTGTGTTGAATGCTCAACAAATGGCGACTTACTGGGTGAAAGAAAAAACTTTGTTCCTTCCTTGGGATCGACTGATGCAAAAGATGATTAGAAACTTAACTGTTTTTCATCAGAGCCTCTTTTACCCTTGCATTTGGAATTTCCCTGGTTGATGCATCTGGGCCTACCTGTGTGTTTTTTTAACCTTTATTCCGCCTTCTTTTCCTTTAACCTTTACTCATGCCCCCTTTGGACAAGAGTCTAGTAAAGAATTCACTGGCACTATGCATTTTAGTTACCCTTATTCATTTTCTACAGTGTTTCTCCACTGCCAGCGAGCGTCCATAGCTCCGACAAAGTCACCCTGACATCACAGACCTTGCTCTGCTACCAGCTAGTGTCGATAGCCCTGATGGAGATATCTGCATACCCTCTCCTACTGTGCACTCATTTGATATAGTTGACTTTTATTTCGGCAGAATGCCCTGAGCGAGTGGGAGAGGAGGACAGTTGTTATTTGCATAAATGAGATGGTCAAGGTGAAACTCACTATATCTGTCTCTGAAGTGCATTTAGTCCCTTCTAGCTTACCATATTTCCCTTAAGGTTTTAATAGACCACTAAGCAGACACTTCCACATTTCTCCAAAGTTGTTCATCTGCGCAAGTTAGATAGAGAATCTCTTGAAACAACTGCAAGTTCCTCGACGTTTCTTGTGTCTGTATGTGAGAGACGAGTTAGGAATATATTTTGCTATGTCACATGATTTGAGGTCAACCATTTTATTGCTAAATAGAATATTTCAAAAGATCAGAAGCACAATCGCAAAAAGATAAAACAAAAATGTGTAAACGACGTATCTAATATAAAACAGAAGAGATTATTATTATTATTATTATTATTTTAATGAATATATTGTTTTAGGGTTTGGCCATTCACTGGGAGAGCATCAGGTTCCCCCCTCAGATTCTGTAGTCGATATGTGCCTAACCCAATCTTCTCGGCCACTTGGAAAGGTCCGAGCCATAGGTTCTTAAACTTAGAATGTTTTCCTTTAGGCTGATTTTCTCTGTGCCACTTTAGGACTAAGTCTCCTACCTCAAAATTCTTCTCTTTAGCCTTATGATTATCAAACCACCTTTTAACTATATGTTGATGGGCTATGAACTTTGATTTGTCTTTCTCCCTTTCTTCTTCTAGCATGAGTAGGGTGTCAATTATTTGTTGTATGACTGATGAGGGCTGCCCTCTAGAATCTTGGGCAAGTTGAAGAGATGGAAGATAAATCCTATTCGGGAGAATGGATTCCTGCCCGTATACCAGAAAGTACAAGGAATTACCTACAAATTCCTTGGGTGTGACTCTATCGACGCATAAAGCGTTATGAAGTGCATTATGTCAATTCCTCTGGTTGTCTTCAACTATTCTCTTTAATATTATTAATAAGTTATTTTTAGTTGATTTTTCCACTTCGTTTCCCTGTGGATAATAGTTTGAGGAGTATCTAATTATGATTCCTTTGTCTAGATCAAACTCCATTAACAGGGTGGAAGAAAAGTAAGTTTCATTATAAAAAACAAGGATAGAAGGGACACCAAACCTTGTGATTAATTTTTGTTCTATGAATTGGATTACCACCGTCTCGTTCACATGAGTTAGAGGTATGGCTTATGCCCATTTTGTGAAATAATCGGTGGCAGTAAGTATGTACTTATGTTGTTTTGAAGAACTTGGTGTAATTTCCCCTATGATATCTAACCCCCATTGCTCAAAATTCCTAGAAACGGTCATCGATTGGAGTGGAATTGCTGCTCTCTTCTCCCTCCCAGCGCTTATTTGATAAGTTTTACAGTTTCTAGCGTATGTGTGGGTGTCCTTGAACAAAGTGGGCCAATAATAGTCATCTCTCAGTATCTTATGAGCGGTGGTGTCCCCTGCAAAATGTCCACCTGTAGGACCATCATGGAGCTCCTTTAGAACTGTGTCTACATATTCACGTTTGAGACATCTTAAAAGTACCCCATCATAATTAACCCAGAAGAGTATCGAATTTACGAGGCGATATTGTGTGAATTTTAACCTGAGAGCTCTCTTTTCCTTAGGGTTCAGGTTTTTTGGGCAAGTCCCATGGTGCAGGAGATAAGTCAATTTCTCATACCAAGACTCTTGCCTTGGGGAGATGTATGAAGCTTCACCACACCATAATGCCATTTCATTCTCCCATCTGGGGTCTTCATTTACTTGGTCCTAAGCTTCAGCGGGCAGTTTTCATAACCCTTGTCCTTTAACTAGTTTAGTAGGTTTTATATCTAGATAAAATTCTTGGACCACTTCCATCCAATTTCCTCTTCTTTCCCCCATCTCGTCTTGAGTAAATAGGGATCATACTGTAGGGTGAGACATGATTACTTTGGTGTGGTTCTTGAGGATGTAAGATATGAAGTGTTTTACTGCCTTGTATACCGCATGGGATTGGTTATCTATAAAAGGGTAATTTAGTTCTCCCCCCTAGATATTAGTTCTCATGAATGACACCGGGGGCTCATTATTATCATCGTCCTTCTAAGTCAATACTGCGACTAACGATTGGTCAGAGGTGAAAGTATAGAGGAAAAAATCTTTGTTGAAATCGAGACTTCACAACACTGGGAATTGAGATATCACCACCTTAATATTGCTGAAGGCCTTATTCCCTTCATCATCCCACTTAAATTCAACATCTTTACGAATCATTTTTTGTAAGGGTTTGATAGTTTCCGCGAAATCAGAGGTGAATTTCCTCACAAAAATTATTTTTCTGAAGAACGATTGCATAGCTTTTTTTTTGTGAGGTAACGAAAGTTGAGCTATAGCCTTTATCCTTTATGGATCTATGTGAATGCCTTCTTGAGATATAATGTGGCCTAACAACTTACCTTCTTCAACACTGAAAATAGTCTTCTTAGGGTTTAAGGATATGTCGTATTTTCTACACCTTTCAAAAATCTAGGTTAAATGTTGGATGTGATATTATTTGTTATTTGAATATACAGTCACGTCATCCAAGTAGACTACTAAACACTTGTTAATTAGTCCCCGAAATGCTATGTACGTAGCCCTATGGAAGGTTTCACCTGCGTTGATTAACCCAGAAGGCATGCGTTTGTAAGGGAAGGTTCCCCACTTGGTTCAGAAGGTAGTTTTTAAACGATCTTCTTCTGAAACCAAAACCTGGTTGTAACCTGAGAAACCATCCAGCAAGAAGAAAATTTTGGAGCCATACACAGTCTACAATAGCGGCTCCATCAGTGAGACTGGGTAGTTGTCCTTTTCTGAATCTCTGTTAAGGTTTCTAAAATCTACGCATAGGTGGATCTCCCCATAATTTTTCCTTACAGAAAACAAATTTGCTACCCACGTAGAGTGTCTAACCTGGAAGATAATTTTGGCATCTAAAAGTTTCTTTAGTTCTTGACACATGAAGGGCTCCAGGGATGGGTGATAATTTTAGAGCTTCTTTTGGAAGGGTTTTACTTCAGGCTTTAAAGGGATAATGTGTTGATTGATACGGGTATCATAAGTTTTCAAATCTCGGTATGACCATGCAAAGATATCTTGATATTGTCTGAAAAGTTTGAGATAAGTCTTCCTTTCTTATTTGGATATTGTCTTGCCAAGGTTTACATTTTTTGGGTTTTCTGGGGTTCCGAGATTTATAGTTTCATGCATGGGACATGAACTACCGGTCTTCACATTTTTTGACCCCTTAAATATTTCTTTTAGGTCAAAAAGGTTTTCTAAATTAGTTATTTCCTTCGGTATCGTGTGAGACTTTGATTTGTCAGTCGGTTGATTTGTATGAGGGTTAGTTTCCATTGATTGTTCCTGGAATACTTCAACGTCAATGGCCAAGTATTTAAAATTGTCCTGATTGATCAGAAAGTTTATAATCTTCTTGTCTCCTTCAAAAACCTTTCAATTAGAAATTTTGTTGGGCACTGAGGGTTTATATAGTAGTTCTACAGTGAACCGAGAGGCTTCATGATCCTCTAGAGGTGATAGACTTGAAGAAGAGGTGGCCATAGAATCAACAATAATTTTATTCGCTTTGGGAATCACTATAATGTTGAAAGCTTCAAAATGCTCTATCAGTCTGTGGACTTCCTGTTGGTAATTCTTCAGGTGTGGAGAATTGCAATGTATAGTATTCCTTATCTATCTGACAATGATTTCAGAGTCTCCAAAAACCTTCAATTCTTGAACGTTTAGGTCTATGGCTTTCTTTAACCCTTGTACTAGAGCTTCATACTCGACAGTGTTATTTGTGCATTCGAATTCTAGTCTACAGGATAGGAAATGTTGTTTTCCCTTTGAATTAATGAGGATACACCCTGCTTTTGACTCTTCTTGTGATTTAGATCCATCAAAATATAGGGTCCAAATTTGTGGGAAAAATGTATCAGCTTACTTTTTCCCATCACTTTCCTCTTTTCCTTCTATTTGTTCTGTGATTTCGAACGCAAGTTCCTGGAAGAAGAGGGTTTCCTCCACTGTCGTCGACAATTCCTCTCGAAAAATTATTTCAGAGTTTTGAGTAAGAGGGACATCAGATGAGAGAGGGGAGAAGTTCCTGAAGTAGGAATCACATGAATAATTTCCTAGCACAGGGAAATTTGTCGATGAAGGTTCATTTATGCTTTCTAGGTCAGTGACAATATGTTTTAGATATCTTTCCCTATCAATTCTGATCATATTTTTGTGTCCCTTTAATGGTAGCCAAAGGTGCTCCCAGTCCGTACTGAAATAACCATTTAACTTCTCAGACCAATCTTGGTTTAATAACAATACATAAGCTTCTGGGATATCTACTACGATAATGTCAAATACTTGCACAAACTTAGGGTGAGTCACTATTATGATCATCACATCTTTGAGTTCTCCCATAACCTTCACCTGGGTTCTATCTAGTTGTATTGCATGTTTATCACTTTTGAGAGGAACAACATTTATTTTTTTGCAAATAGACAAGGGCATTGTCAGTGTTTCATGGAAACCTGCACAAGAGATCTAGCTAAAGCATACACAAACAAAGCTTATCAAGAAAAGGAAGAGAGATACACAATGAATGATGAGAATCAATGCATATTATGATCTAATCAATGAGTGAATGATTTTCACTCATATAGGCAATGACATCCTATAATTAGGAATGCATGCATAATAGTGATGGTATAAGATTAGAAAGTCTAAAGTAGAACTAGTCAGTTAACTCCCACTGAACTAGTGTGCCGAAAATAGAAATTTCTCCATCACCCCCCTGAACATCACTATGGAGTAAAAAATGAGTCCTGGCTACTAGGCCATTTTAGGTACTCATGTACAATGAAACTAATGAACACTGAATAAAAACGAGGAAAGAGGGAAAACCACATGGGAACAAAACCCACTCTCAAAAGATAATGTATCAAAAGAAGAAAATGGCAGCTGTTAGGCAACTGCATTCTTCACTGCAAGACGATCCCGCAAAGTCTAAAACTTTTTCTCACTGAAAGTCTTCCTGAAGATGTAGAAATATTTATGGATATGATGAAGTCCTCTGGAAACCTATCTAGCCTTGTACCTCTTGATCCTGTGGACCCATCTGCACCTGAAAATATTAATTTCTGGTGGAAGTGGAACCAGATGCGAAGTCTAATTCTTTAGGAGTGAGTCATACTCCTTCTACATGGCTGCTTTCCATAATGGATTTCCCACAACACTATTGTAGTTCTGTGGATCAATAGATTGAACCATGTATAAATGTATGGGCATTGCAGGTTCTAAAGCTGGAAGTACATGAGAAGGATCCTCATGATGAAATCAAGTCATCCTTGAATCCAATGGATTCTCTGCAAGGTTTTCTGCTGCATGAAGTGTGGTTTGTGTCTTCTTGGGCATCTCTTGAAGCTTCAGCATTGGATTCTTATCTAGTTGTACTACCTGCTTATTTCCATGTACAAAATCTGAGTGTATGGAATCATCTTTGATGTCTGAAACTGATGGAA